>JALIRY010000047.1:0-271205 GCA_026401215.1 Trichoderma erinaceum
TAATACACACACACCAAATCGATTTTTTAATTAAACTATACACAAAAAACCAAAACCAAAAAAAAAAAAAAAAACCCAAAAACTAATATTAAACAAAAAAAAAAAAAAAAAAAAAAAAAAAAAAAAAAAAGATCGTCGATCGATGTATATAGGGTAGGCATCATATGCCGTTTCTAAGACCGAGCAACTGCTCACTAGGACCACTGGTGCAGAACGCTCAAACGGCAACTGGCTTGTGCTCACTCTGGCGCAAACACTTGCTCGTATTTGCCCTGCTCCAATTCTTTATTGAACCGTATAGGCGGGCCTCGTATACACAAGTACAGGTATGTGCGGTAAGGGACCGCTCGGAATAGGCAGCTCAAAATTACATCTGTGTGCTCGTATAGCCAATCACCTTTCACCATTGCTATTCCTGCTCAAACTATCAATTCCCCTAACGCAAAAGCTCAATTGAAAGCAGAGCTATATCGTATCCAAGACCTTGTATCTACAACATACTCAACATTCCGATCGCAGTTAATAGCGGCCGCACAAACAGCAACAAAAGGCATATTGACAACCCCCTGTTGATGATATTGCACGTGGTCTTGGCATTGAGCCGCTGTACCCAGCGACTTGCGTAACGCTCCCTTGGCTTCATCTAAACCGCGCGGATAGGAGGTTTCAAGCTGTAGATTCTCTTTTTTGCTTTGATTGATTGGTTGCAAAGGGCGAATTCGAGCACTGCCACGAAGCTTGTATTCCATCAGATTGTTTGCGCATATGTATATGTACGACTATTACTTGAGTAGAAGTACACATAAGTGTAGGTAACAATCTTAATGTCATTCCCTAGACACAACAAGTTGGAACAGAATTATTATAATCAGTCATGCCGTATCTTATTTTTCTCTTTCTTTCTTTGTTAAGAACGACACAATATGGGCTTTAATCATTTTCTTTGTGATATCTAATTGTTCCCAAACACTCCTCATCATGCAGGTATTTTTTTGTTATTTCGTCTTGCCCGCAACTATTATGGACCTTGCTTGGTCATCTCTCTTCTCCCTTATTCCGTACACACACTCACGTAATAAACGAAACCCCCTACCTCCAAACAGTACCGATCTCTATCAATATCCGACCCATAAAACGACAAAAAGCTCCATACAAGCTCCATTTCTCCTGCCAATCCATTCTATCTAACCGCTCAGTGCGGGAACTGTCCAATGCTTTTCTGCTAGGTGGCGGAAGCAAATGCTTCTGGTGGTAGTTGTGACTGTATTGAAGATAAAAGTGTGAGCGCCTGGTTTCGGGTAGCACAAGTACCAAAATGATGAATTGTAACATACCTTCTTCTCATTAAAGATGACTAAAGCTTTGCCAAAGTCCCATTCGACTTGTGACAGACACATCTCAGAGTATTGGGGAACCATGCCTGTTTGCTTTGACAGCTCGGCGATCATTGCTTGATTTTGATTTACAGTATCCGTGGGAGCCGATGATGGTGCCACGAATACGTTCGGGAGGGGGCTAAATGCTCGCAAGGATAGCATGTCGCTGACGACCCGAATCTGAGCAGAACCGGATATGCCCGGCGCCAGCACAAAGGTACGAGAGAAACTTCGCTTGCCAGTAAGTCCTGATTTCTGGTCGTATTCTTCAAATTCGCCATGAACGGCAATGATTAGGCCGTCCACACCCAGCTGACTTTGGCCTGTGGGGTCCGCCAAGCCTGGCAACGGGTGGCAGTCCATGATGTATTTACTCAGCTCATCCTTCATATTGGGATGCTTAGTCATAGGAAGGTCTTTCCACAAGTTGTAAATAGCGTTTGCGCCTTTGAATAGTCGTTGTGATCTGGCATGTAAAGTTGTGATTTTCTGGAGGTTGCGAGATGATTTGATATAGGCCGCCCAAGGTAAGGGAGGCGGAGCGTTCGGGTCTCTGACAGAGACGGCGTCAACGGCCAGGGAAAATTGACTACCAGCGTCGTATAGTCTGGATGTAAGTGCCTCGCGATTGCTGTCGTAGGCTGCGAAGAAATCGAGTAGAAATTGCTCGCCAATGCCATTGACATCCCGGAAGTCAGGGCCGCTCTGTGGAATCGGTTTTGGTTGACGGGCAGCCTCCTGCTCGGCAATCTGCTGTGCAGTACGAAGCTCAATCCCATTGATGATTCGTAGT
This sequence comes from Trichoderma erinaceum, assembly GCA_026401215.1. Classification (NCBI taxonomy): domain Eukaryota; kingdom Fungi; phylum Ascomycota; class Sordariomycetes; order Hypocreales; family Hypocreaceae; genus Trichoderma; species Trichoderma erinaceum. The sequence goes on from JALIRY010000047.1 coordinate 2,170, forward strand.
TTGGGAAACCATTCCAACAAAGTCGCTTGGAAACTAGCATCCGTTGCCTCGATTGGGTTTCCAGTTGTATATAAGGTCTCGAGCTCTTTAAATGTCCCCTTCCATCGCTTGAGTCCCTCCATGTTGCTAATTTGATTGCCACTCATGTCAAGGTTCTTAAGCTGTGGAAAGGACGATGCCACGGACTCCACTTGAATAACATCGTCAATGCTGTTATTAGCAAGACTGATGCTTTCAATAGCGTCTTTCTTTTCCTGTGGGGTCTTGAAAAGACCATCGCAGATAGCCATGAGGCCTTTGAAAGTCTTCAGGGCCCGCTCTCGATTCTCAAACATGCCCAGGGTTACTAGCTCAGCATCAGATGCAAGAGCATCAAGCTTCAGTAGTTTGTTGTCGCCAATGTAGCGCTGGCTAAGGATAGCCTGTAGTTTTGAGCGTAACTCTGCAGTCTCTGGCGATTCCGTCGCCTTGTTAGGGGGCGCAAAATCCTCGTTTGATTCTACCACCTCCAGCTGAGTACCAGCAAAAGTAAGATTGTTGATCTTCAGAAAATCCTCCGCATCCTCCTTATTCGCTCCAATAAATACGTAATCTCCAGCTCTATGTGACTGTGGCGGGTTAGCAGCTAATAAAAGAGAGAGGATTTCAACCTTGAGCGCTGGGGCGAAATAAAATTTGACGCGAAGAATCTCCCCGGAGATATTTGTCTTCCAGTCGCCATTCGAGCAGCTGAGACGTCGTTTGATGTTGGCACCCCTGCTTTCTCGTCAATGATGAACTTACTTTTCTGATCGTTAGGTGTCGTCTTCGTCCGGTTGAAAAGGAAGAGGCTTTCCTCTCCATGAAGCTAAGCAGGTCAGAGAGACCCCCATCCGGGTTAGACGCAGCTTTGCTTTGTTTGAGGCCGCGGATCCTCAGCCAAGTAAGCCCTTCAATATGGCCTCCTCGTGATCTAGTCGGCCTTGAAATCCGAGCTGACAGGTCCGAGGAGTTGCCGCTACCCAGTTGCTTCATTACAATTTGAGCTACCTTTGCAGCTCCTCGCGACGGTTGAGGACCTCTTCCTGAAGGCCGACCTCTACCTCTTGTTTCATTTGTAGAACCTCTGTTCAGTCGCTTGGAAGGCGCGTCCATGTCAAGATCTCCATCGTTGTCTGTCTTTGTTGGGCCCCTTCGCTTCTGAATGCCGCCCCTGGAGCTCGACTTCGATCCCAGAGGATTTCGGCCTTCTCGAGTTGGTTGGTTCTTCCCGCGGGGAGCCATGGCAATGAGTGGCGAGGTGCTGTAGTGTGGGTTTTCGGTGTTGATTTGATGGAAAAAAAAAGGGTATTCGATCCGCGAGGCGAGGCTGCTGATGCCTGTATCAAATCGAGCTTGGATGCTTGATATGCTAGGATCTTTGCGCAAACACGGGTAAGGAGTGAGTTTGGCGAAGTTGTCGGAAATTCGTCAAAGAATTGTCGTCGCTATGCTTCAGAGAAAAGCCGCGTTGGCCGGGCGCAAGAGCGCAAGAGCGCAAGAAGTTCAAGACGTCTATCGAGGCTGTGTCGGCTGCGATCGTGGCAGCTGGCTCGGGAAGAACGTGTGGATGTCTGAGAGAAGGAGGGAAAACCTGGCGGCTAATAGAAAGAGCCGGGGCTTTGTTTTACGAGGCGCTGTTTGAGAGCGGCCGTGCGCTGTTGAAGAAACAAAGCCAACAAGTTGCGCTTTGAGTTTGGCGAGAGAAGAAATATGGCGGCGGCGTCTCCATGCGGATTTGACTTTAGCTACTGAGCCAGGCTGCCAGCCGGATTTTTCCTGCCTAGGCGTGCACTATTGCCCATTGTAGCCTAGTGCGCTTTCCACTGCCTTGCACTCTGATTCAAAGCCTTGTTTGCTGTAGCTCACCTGGTATGGCAGCGAACAAATGGAGCAAGAAAAAGCAAATGGAAATTAATTTCTTTCAAGGAAATCTGCTATTTTGAAAGATATATAATTTCTTTCACTGGATTTTCTTTCACCAACATCACTCAAAGAATAAAATCGATGTGTAGACGTCACTACCAGTTGATATTTTGAGCCGGCGGATAGCCAAGGCTCAGCCATTTAAACCACGTGACAGGGTACCTTTTTCGCGTCTTGGTGGCCGTTTGGCGCGTCACATTGGCGACGCAGGCTTGGAGAATAGAAGAGAGATCTACAGAGTACTTTACGCGATTCAGCATTAGCAATACAACAAACGAGATCAAGACCAGAGAATCCATATATTTTCTGAAGATCTTTTCAAGAAATATGATTTTGAGGGTTGCCTGATATTTGGAGACCGTATCATATGGTCTTTACCAGCCATGGATTCCGATGAGTTCGATGACGATATCGCCGATGAGGATATGCTTGCTGCCTTTGATCAATTATCTTCATCTAATGGAGTGCAAATCGCATTCACATCTACTTCAAATGCAGTTAACACAAATCATATCCATGGATTGAACAATGGCCAGAGCGTGGCCCAGGAACTTCTTGATTTACCTTCAGATGCCTTCTCTTCACCGGAACCTCTCAGGAAGAACGTGCAGGCCCCTCCAAGGCCGGCAGTAACTGCACGCTCTGGCTTTAGTCGGACGAATTCAGGGACTTTCAGACAGACTACGTTATGGGGTGGTCATGCAGCAACTGATGATGCTCCTCGTGCATCTCAAACTACAACTGCCAGGGTTTATCGTGCTGATTTGCCGCCTGAACAACCTAGTCCGCATCAGCTTGACAGAGAGGCGATGAAAACTTGGGTGTATCCGACAAATCTGGGGCCAACTCGCGACTACCAGTACAGCATTGTCAGAAACAGCCTGTTCAACAACACGCTGGTAGCCTTGCCAACAGGTCTAGGAAAGACGTTTATTGCTGCTACGGTCATGTTGAACTTTTATCGTTGGACAAAAACGGCCAAAATCGTCTTTGTGGCGCCAACGAAACCGCTTGTGACTCAACAGATTGACGCTTGTTATAACATTGCGGGAATTCCCCGATCTGAGACGACACTTCTTACTGGCGATATCCCTCCAGCACTGCGGAGCGATGAGTGGGAAAAAAGACGAGTTTTCTTTATGACGCCTCAAACGCTCCTCAATGATCTTTCGCATGGATATGCAGACCCCAAGAGCATTGGACTTATAGTCATTGATGAAGCACATCGCGCCGTGGGAGAATATGCGTATGCCAAGGCCACCAAACTTATTCGTCGATTTTCCAACAGTTTTCGAGTGTTGGCTCTAACAGCTACACCTGGATCAAAGGTTGAGACGGTACAAGAGGTCATTGATAATCTGGGGATCTCGCACTGCGAAATCAGAACCGAAGAATCTCTGGATATTCGGCAGTATGTGCATCAGAGGAATATTGACCAAATAGTTCTCGAGCCTTCAGATGAGATAACTCTCGTTGGAGAGCTCTTTACCGAAGCTCTCAAGCCACTGACGGAGAAGCTCAGCGCCCAAAATATATGGTATGGACGGAATCCAATGGCTCTCACGACTTACGGCTTGATTCAGGCGCAGAAGGAGTGGTTTGCTGCGCGTGGACATCGTGCAAATCAAGGCGTTCAGTTCATGATGCGGGCAATATTCAGCGTGTTGACGAGTCTTGCCCATTCGATCAAACTTTTGCAATATCATGGTATCCGACCTTTCTACGATAACATGGTCGATTTCCGCAGCGAACAAGAAGGGAAGGGCGAGAAGGGATCCAAGTACAGGCGCCAAATCCTTGACAGCACAAGCTTTCAAGAGATGATGGATAAGATTTCTGGATGGCTCAATACGGATGGCTTTGTAGGACACCCAAAGCTAACCGCTCTGGCTGATTGCGTGTTGAACCATTTCATGGACAATGGAGAAGCAACACGAGTCATTGTGTTCAGTGAGTATCGTGATTCTGCAGAGGAAATCGTTCGCATTTTCAATGCCCACCGGCCTCTCATCAAAGCTACTGTCTTTGTTGGGCAAGCTGACGGAAAGCGCGGCGAAGGCATGAAGCAAAAACAGCAAATAGATACCATTGAGAAATTTAAGACTGGCGCCTACAACGTTTTAGTTGCCACGTCGATTGGAGAGGAAGGTTTGGACATTGGTCAAGTTGATCTCATTGTATGTTACGACTCTTCAGCATCACCTATTCGAATGTTGCAGCGCATGGGCAGAACAGGACGAAAGCGCGCAGGAAATATTGTACTGCTTTTGATGAGAGGTAAAGAGGAGGAACAGTTTGCCAAATCAAAGGACAATTATGAGAAGATGCAGCAGCTCATCTGCGAAGGAAGCAGATTCAACTTTCGGTTTGATCTCTCTACAAGAATTGTCCCCCGAGATATACGGCCAGAGGTGGACATGCGGCATGTGGAGATTCCAATTGAAAACACGCAGAACAAATCATTACCAGAACCCAAGAAGAGACAAGTGCCCAAGGGGAAGAAGAAGCCGCCCAAGAAATTCCATATGCCAGATGGCGTTCAGACTGGTTTTCAGAAAGTCAGCGACTTTATGCAGGTCACGCCAAAGCCAAGGCAACCTTTGTCCAGATCAAGCTCCAAGCCAGAACGGAATCCCGAACTAGATGATATCGCTGCAGTTCCGGAATTGGCGCGCGTTGTGCTTGACGAAGATGAGCTTTATGAGCTCGAGCGAATCTACCGGAATCTGCCATTCAATCGTAGTGTGGTTGAGGAAACTGAGTTGCCGGACATAACTGCTAATCCGACATTACAAAGACAGCTACGGCCGACTGCCTTGGTTGCGCATGGGACTCACACAAAACGCTGTATCAAAATGTTACGGAAGTTGGGTACAGATCCTGATAGCCTCGTGAGGCCATGTCGCGATGAGGATACAAGCGAGTATCTTGAGATCCCAGTAAAGCCTTTTGTGTATTCTGACAATGGCGAGACGGATGCGAGCGACGTGCAGAATACGCCAGATGGAAAAAAGCGAACAGCTATCGAAGTTGATTCGGATGACAGCGCACCAAGGAGTGAGATTCAGCAGAAGAGGAGAAGAATCTTAGCCCCGAAAGCTCAGCCAAAAGCTCAGCCAAAGATTCAGTCAAAAGCTCAGTCATCAACCAAAAAGAACCTACCTAAAAAGATTTTTCGGCCTGCCACCTTACCTGAGTTGGTTTCAGAAGATGAAGAGCTCTTTGACTCTGATCTTGACATAGATGCTGAAGAAGAGGAGCCTGGGTTGCCGCCTCGACTAAGTGAAGCAAAAAGACGAAAAAAGTTGAATGCAAAGTCTAAAGGCAAATATTCACGGAAAGCAGCCATTGGCAGTGATGAAGAAGGAGACGACTGTGAAAGAGATAGCGATCTGCTGGATGAGAGCGACTCAGATGACGGGGCTGATTTGCTAGATTTCGTTGTAGGAGATAATCAAACGACTTCAAGCATGTTGGATTCTGAGGCGACATCACCTATACGGCTGAAAGAACGGACACCACGAGCAGAAGCGAGCAAACCCTATTTTGTCCCAACTCAATTTACAGCAACACAAGAGAGCGAAGACGTTCCCGAGTTTGATTTGCTCGTTGGCCCTTCCAAGAATCGATTGGACGAAGCGTCTGCGCCAGCTAAGAGGGCGCGACGCGGAAGACCTGCAATTTTGGACAGCGATGACAGTGAATTCTAAGAGAGGCGATCAAAAGGCACGGGAGCTCAGCATTGGCAAGGCTTAAAGGGAAGGATTGTTCAAAGAAAACATGATATTTAATACTACAATTTTAAAATTTCTTTACTGGGCTGGCTATCTGCGCAGATGCAGGAAGTTTCCAAAGCTACGAATTGATGACTATATGCGTTACACGGATCGTTCGCTCAAGTACCGTCTTGATATTGTCAATTTGATCAAATCTAGTTTACCTAGGAAGAGCTGATTAGCACTCGTACGAGAAACGAATATGATGATAGAAGTGCTCCAAAAATCCACATCTCTTCAACTATTTTTCAGATACCCAGGTATAAGCACTACGACCCCCACCGCCGCCAGCGAGACCATCACAGAACACCCAATTGCGCATATGACGATGCAAATTGAGCATTGGTACCCACGATTGCCTTGCTGGAAGCGACCAAGGAAACAGCATCCCCGAACTTCCCAGAAGGGTCGCTCGTATCCGCTGATCGGAGGCAGTCTCAGACGGCTCTTCCTATAAGAAAAAATTGGGTGATGTAGTTCATCATGTAATAAGGAGAAGGAATTGATTTTTTTTTTCTTTTTGCGTGTATGCGTGATGGCTGCGTGGAGGAGAGAATAAGAAGAAGGATGAACGTACGTTTTACAGCTGTGCAGTTGGCTGTCTGTTAATAAATAATAATAAAAAGAGTAGCAATAAGGGAAGATTCGCAGTCAATAAAAGCAAGCTTCGATATCAAAAGCGCTGCCGCGAATCTTTTCGCCTTGATTTTTCGATATATCCAAGAGAGAGTTTTAGTTTAGGAGCAGGAAAAGAAAAATTGTAGCTGTGGAACGGCAGAGCTGTTCCCGCAGCACGTGAATCACTCATAATAAGTGGGAATCTTAGCTCAAAACCTCCACTTTCAACTTTCCTTAGTCATCCACCCACCTCAGCAAAGTCCCCATAATTTCCTTAGCATCAACCAACTGCCTAACTTGCAGCCCGTCATTGCTTGCTTGCTTCAAAGCCATGACGTGACGCTGAAACCAAAAAGCGCTTTATCTGCCTTATCTGTAGAGCGGCGTTCAATCAGGCAGGTAACGGCTATTTCTTTTTGCGACCCTTGTTCTAGCTTAATTCAACCCATATCTCTCTTCCCTAGCGCTCCGTAGCTCCGTAGCTCTACTTCTTCTCATCAACCTCCCCGCCTTGCGTCGCAATAGAGATACCATCATCAATCGCCATGGCAAAGGGGATTTCGGTCCTCAAATTTGTGGGCACAGTGTCCCTTGGCTTGCTGACGGTGAGTTTTTCATTGTTGGTTTGTCTGTTTTCACCATTTCCTGTGCCGTTTTCGAGGAGAAAAGGGCTGTGGTAGCAACGACGAAAAATAGCCGACTGCCCCTCTTCTCTCAGTAAAGTCGCATACTCGGCTGCATCATCGCAGCTTTAGCTGCCGATATAAACAACCCAAAGCCAAAGCAATCGGAGCTGCAGAAGCACAATGACAATCAATCGCATTGCTACTAAACACTCTTAGCTCTATTCTTCGGCATCGCATATAAATCTAATACTGACTCTTTGCCATCGCAGGGCGTCTCATATACCGTCTCGGCCGTCACTCTCCCGACCCTCATCAACCTTCCATCATCATCTTCCGCCGCCCACGCCTTGACCTCTCTCCAATCCGCTCTTCGTCTCCCAGTCATCGCCCTCTCATCTCTTGCCGCCGCTCCGCTATTCCTGTCGTTCGTTCTGTCCCCGCGCTATGCTCGCCACCCGTACCTCTTCTATACGTCCCTACTCGCTGTGCTGTCTGCCGTAGCTCCTAGCTACCTTCCCAAGCCAGCAACCTCGACTTCAAAGCCTTCCAGCGCGCGCAAAGCCACCTCGTCCAGAGCCAGGATGGAAGCGAGCTACGAGGTCTTGGGTGATTCGCACAGCGAGGGAGACTTGCCTAGCGAGTCAGAGCTTGAAGATATCAATGGCGAGGAGGTCAGAGCCAACATTGATGGCGCCGCGAGAGCATACCTTGCTAGGACTGGCCTTGCCGCCGCTGGCTTTGTGCTCTCTGTAATTGGACTCTGGGGCGATGGTGCTCCTAGGTCCATTCGCTATTATTAAGCCATGAGCTGGCTTGTGTAACATTGTAAGATGTCTGCGGCAAATCCGATTGGTTATGTTTTTTTGTGGTTGGATTGGAACAATGTACCAACATTTTGGAAAGCTAGTCCTTGCAAGTAAAAGCGAGGTAGCTTCATCACTCCCTCATCAATCTTTACGAAAGAAAAATGAAAAGGAAAAAAAAAGAGAATTAAAAAAAAACCGGTTTCAAATGACAACTTATGAAAGGCAACGAGTCTGTACAATTTGAACTCTCTTACTATTCATAGCTATCCAATACAAATCATATTCAAGCTTTACGGGTAGTTTCAATTTTTACAATATTTGATTAATAGGACGATGATATGGTCATATCCAACAGTATAATCCTGCCAGAACTGGCTGATAACTCTTATGGCCCAATACCTACATCTTTGCGGTAACCTTACGAGCAATCAACGAAAGCAACAAACCCACGTTTATCAATTAGACAGACCGACACAAGAAAATGATGCTTTAAAAGGCGGCCTCCCAGAGCGAGTGGTATCCTACCCACTTGGCTAGACTACAAAAAAATATCAAGAGTCTATCTATATCCTTTTAGAAGAGAAGAGTACCTGTTATTGCAACGCTGGAGAAAGGAATAACTGTTGTCGCCATTTTCAATGTTTACCCACTCACTGTAACTCAACTATAACGCCTTTTGAGTCTCTCGAGAATGCGCATCGGTACCAACTTCCAACTCAGAGTGTTCCTGTTCCTGAATTGGCATGTCTTTGCTTACAATGTGTCTTGATTTTTGACTGCGCAGTATGCTTCTCTTGACCGCACAATGCTTTTCCTCATGTATTCTAATATTCCATTTATAGAGAGACTCTAGGCCGCAGTTGTAGCGGCACTGATATATTTCTCTGTGGTAGTTTGGTATAAGCTCGGGATGACGAAATTTCATGTGATGCTGGAGACTGTTCCTCTGGCCTTTGCGGCGCCCCTTTCCAAATTTAAATTTCGCAGTACAATGATCGCAACCAATCGTTCTATCTGTCGAGGAGCCTATTCTAGGCGAGAAATTTGTCGCTATGGTAGTTGGGGAAGGCGAGATAACAGTAGTGGCCGGAGTTAACGACACACCGAGAGAGCTGTCCGCTGGCGTGGGTTTTATGATGGTGTTGACCGTACTTGAATAATCAGTGATGAACTTGGAGATGATATGGATCGGGAGCCTACCCAGGGGAGTCAACCATGATATAATTCCTATCGTGGGATGACTGAACAGCTGCAGCATGATCCTGAAATATCTCCGCTGAGGGACTGTCTTCCGGCCTCCAAGGTCGACCGGAGGCATTCATCCGGTGTATTTGGCAAGAATAGCCTAGTTCGAATTATTGTCCGACCCAAAGCCCAACCTTGTCCGTCTTCTGAAGTCAGAATGGGTAGGCGAAGCTCCATCGAGACACGGTCACGATGTTAGCCTGATGGACGCAGGCAAATTATCTGAGCACCCACGGGACCAATAGAGCAAGACAGCGCCGAATATGACACCTGAAATGAGAACTGTGATGCGAGCCAAAAAAAAAACTGGACTGTTCTACCTTGGATCGAGCGGCTTGCGGCTTGAAGGAATCGGTATGCAAATTTCCTCGTACCCCTTGCGTGTGTGATGGACACTACTTGGTTGGGGTAAGTATTTATTTATATGTATGGGTGTAACGAAGTATAGAAGAATATTGTTGTCGCAAGGTTTACAGCCGGTAAGAGCTTATAGAACCTTCGGGCTCCTGATTCAAGGGTTTGGATGTTCTTGCCAAACGATCGACTAAGAGCTATAAGATTTGTTAAGGACGCGAAAAATTGTCTGCGTCTTCTTGAGAGGTTAGTAAGGCTAGAACGCACCGGAGATAATTAGACATTTTGAGTAACAGATCCTGATCATCAAGATTTAGTATAGCAGCCCATCGTGGGATGTCATCGACACATCCAGAGAGTGTTAGCCATATGTGTAAGTTAACATCATTATCGAGGGTTTTAGCATGCTTACTACCTGCATTTATTCGAGCCCCTTAGCTGCAAAGTTAGACCGGCTGACCACATTGTGTCTGCAATTTGAGAAGCGCTGACAGCATCCGAGAGGTTGCGTGGCATGTACCCTTCACAACCGTCCCGAATTGCGCGCGTTCTGCTTCTCCAGATAGACAAGCTGGTATCGATTTGGTTCACAAATGCTATGGAAATAGCAGAGGCGCCCATTTTGATGCTTAAAGAGGCACATTTACTCTCTCAAGCGTTGGATCAAGACGAAAGCTTTGCGCGGGGGCTAGAGCAGCGCACATGGCAGCGACGACGGTGTGATGACGCCGGGGAATGCTTGTATTGGCGGCTATGAAAAGATGGAGGCTCTTTGAAGGTAAGTGATAGAGGAACCAATTTGTGAGCTTAGCCTGCTTGAGAGTGATGAAAATTGGAGAAAAGAGTGAGATTAGCTAGACAAGGCTTCGTTACTACGGATCGCCGTTTTACAGCCTTATGTGAGGCATCTGGCACTACCAGTGCTAGAGATGCATTATTGGCTCGCTTGATGTTTGACGAACTCATTTTCTCAGCATTGGCTGTGCTACTCATCATCTTATCTATCATTTGTGGTGCAATGGCGGATGATTATCAAGGTAGTTTAGATACTGGCCTGGGAGTGTTTGGTGCTGTGATAGGCGTAGTTAGTGTCGTGATGGGTATTTCGACCCATCTCTCGAAATAAGTGCTACATACCAAGGTTAGCTACATCGTCTGCCAACCGTCATCTTGTCATATAAGTTCTGTATGTATCATGATCTCGGGTTTGAATTGATATTCGCCGTTTGCAGTTGTCGCTCGTATGAAAAGAATACACCACAGGGAGCAGGGGTCTTTGGGCACTTATATATTCGATCAGCTTCTATAAAAACCTCGGCTGCGTTTGCCTTCAGGCTGGTAAAGTATCACTATAGAGCAGCCTTCTGGCTCTTATGCATCGCAATGATGGCAGTTTCGCTATTGCGAATACCTCTCTCCCACGCAGGATACCTGGCTTCGTACCACGATAGGATGCCACTTGGGCCAGAGGCAGAGATGCATTTTGCAAGCTCGATACCATCCGTGATAGCATTATTTGCACCCTCTCCTCCTAGTATTGGCTCTGCATGCACTGAATCGCCCATAAAAAAGACGCTCTTCTTGGCGAGTGGGTGAAGCTCTTGCTGTTTGACAAGCACTGTACGCATAAGCCAATGCAAAACACGCTCCATCCTCAGTTTTTCCGCGTCAAAAACCTCTTTAAATGGCTGGTGTAATCCACTTAGAGTTTTTACTTCGTCGAAAAATTCCTCTGGAATATCTGTCGCTCCTGACACTGGGCGACTAGGTTTGTGAAGAGGATCGGCAGAGCCTCTGGCCGGGCGTGAGAAGATCCAGCTCACGCTTACCATATCAGTCTGTTTCTCATTGATGGATATATTCAACACAAGGTCGTCTATTTTCATCTCTAAAATATTTGAATCTTTGAATGCTGGAGCGTAGATGCCGTCGAATAGAGCGCGCTCGACCCTTCGTTTGCCATTGAAAGCGACAAATGGGAGAATCCCAAAGGGCGTGCTGGGAGAGAGGGATTTTCGAGTATTCGAGTGCGGTCCATCAGCTCCAATGATGCACGAACTTTCAAGCCTTTTTCCATTTTGAAAGTACAAGGCCATCTCCGATGAATTCTGTTCCACTTTTTCCAGGGTGTATCCCCATTGAATATCTAGGCCCTCGCGAAGCAAATTCTCAAATTTCTCACGATTGGCGCGAAACGAGGTGGGGTGTAATTGCCCATGATAGACCATGGATTTGGGCTCAATGTTTCCATACCCGCCTAACGATCCGTCCACGGCTATTCGACGCCTGAAGGTAAGTTCGTCTAGACTCAGGATATCCAGAAGTGGCATATAAGACGAGGCGTGAAGCGTGATGCCATAGCCATGGCAGGGGGTTGAAGGCATTCGCTCGTAAAGCACCGCTGGAATCCCGTGCTTGAGAAGACAGCGACCGAGCGTCAGGCCTCCAATGCCTGCTCCAATGATGCGGACTGGTTGCTGTGGCATTTTTGTCAGTGCGGCGTCGTAAAATAAGGCGTGCGAGGTGCAGCAGAGAGGAAAAGAATATTATTCTATTACGATCAGTAGGATTGAAGATTCACGACCTCTGAGAGATATCGAGTTGCGGCTCGCGCGCGTTGTTGGTTCAATTATGAAGGAGGACACTGTTCACAATATGACCGAAGCTTTGGCGTCATATTTGGCGTTGTAGGCTTCATGACCCCAGATATTAGTGTATGTTAGGGCATATTGTCAATTTACAAGAATTGCGACTGAGACTCTTCTGAAAGTCGACTTAAATATTCCTCATTTTGACCAGAATATTGTCGCTATGGTGGAAAGTACATGCAGTATCTACCATTGGACGCATCGCCTACATATGTAGTTACTTAAACAAGGCTGTAAATGGTTGTAACCTTATGCTGCTGCCACAACGATCTGAACAATAAGCATATATCAGATTTATCGAGATTGAGCACTTGTTTAACTAGGGTTCAAATAAAGTGTTGGTTAAATAGAGATCCTGATCATTTGTTCCCCGTATCCAATCGCTAGCAGAACAACTCCAAGGCTGTACACGTTGTGTTTCTTGGTGTATCTCTGCCGGCTTTTCGAGAGGGATCAATCTGGGTGCTGGAATATACCATAGTTCCCATATTGGCCTGTGTTCCTCCTCGACTCCCTCTGCCATTTGATTTAGGTTAGGTAAAATAAGCAAGCACGGGGAGACACTAGCCGTCGCAATTGGCATGACGTGGCTTGTCAATCAGTTGGCTGCAGACTCTGTGCGGCTGACCTGCGGCCCAATGATAGTTACTCTGTAGCCGCCATGAGCTCTTGAACGTGGCCGAGACCTAGGTAGTTCCAGCTCACTACTAACTGAACGTGGTCGAGATCTTATCTCAGCTCGCTCTACCTAAGCCATCTGGGCTGGCAAAGACCCAACTCATAGTTGCATTGACCTCTATTTCCAAATGAGGGTAATAAATGAACATCACCCACGACCACCTACTCACCTCCCTCGCCATTCTTGGCTAATCAATTTGGCTCTTCATAACCAATCTAGCCGATGAGGTCACCGCGTTCGTTGTGGACAACGACAACATCCCTTGGGAGCTTGGTGAAATCAACGGGGCAGTCTCTTCCGATCTAGATAACGTCAATGAGCTGTTCCTTTTTGAAGTTGAATGGCAACATAGTAGGTGCTGGCCGGCTGGATCTGGTAGCTCGTCTTGGCCTCCGGAACGAAGGTAGCAGCGGTTTTGTCGGAGCCACCCTTGGCACCCAGACCAATCATGTATCCATCTGCAGGACATTTTATGTTAGCAGGGTCAAACAGGGACGAAGCCCGACAGAGTAGAGGCCGAGGTTAAACTTACCAGCCTTGGCATCACTGTTGCTGAAGTCGCCGTGCGGATCTCATAGGCATCGGGAAGGCCTTTGTTGGGTAGAGACTTGGTGGAAAACTGGGGAATGTCGTCGGCGACAAGCATGCTCAAGCTAGTTCCCAGGACCGGCTGGCCGTCGGGGTAACGGGCTCAGTGCCGGTGACAGTAGTGGTGACGCTGCCGCTAGCGTTTTTCTTCTTCTTCTTGTCGACAATTGCAGTGTACTCGTTGCTCTCAATTCGAAGCTGATCTCCTGTTTATTGGCGGCCTTGTCGACGGTGAAGATATTGGATCACACTAGATCCTAAACATCACCTTTCACTTCGGGGACTTCGTTGAAGAGGGCATACTGCTGGAGGCCACTAGACTGATTCCTGGCAATGATGCTGTATTTGCTAGGCATCTTAGAAGTGGTTGGGGAAAGAAGTAGTGAGTGTGTCAGTTTGGAGAAATTGAGTGTGAGGATGGCTATGTCGAAAAGGATGTTGAGCATCAGACTCACGCCCTTCTCCTCAGAGAATAGAATGGAGAACCTGCATCTGCGTGTGCATAAGGAGGAGAGAGCAGCGGTTACCAGAGCAGGGTCATGATAAAGAAGGCCTGAATAGCTGCTGGGGCGTTCGATAGTTGTTTCAATGGGGCCAGCCGATCGCGCCTCTGTCCTAAATATCAAAAAAAAAGTCGTTCAGTTAGACAATGTCTGGCCCTTTGTCCGCGGGGGCTGGGATGCAACCTCGTGGCGTGCAGGTGTCGCGGGGCAGGACGGTGGACGATAGGGTCCTAATGGTGTACAGTTCACGAACCACGTTCAGGTCAGCGGACACTAATGGACACTAGCGGGTATACCCGCAATCACCTGTCCGCGCATGGATTAGTGTCCCAGTGAGTGGGTAAGGGGTAGGACGGTAGGGCTGAGTCGGATTTGGAACAATGGCTTGGATGGACAAAGGAAAAGCCAAGCTGGGAATACAAACGTATGTAATACTATCAATTTCGGTTCTGCCCTCTTATCGCCGCCGACTATCCCGATTCGCCATATGCTTCTTGCCCTGCATATACACTACCGCGGGAGGGGGCTCGGCTGCGCGGATAGACCCTTCGAGTGCCATGTATCTCTCCGACATTTTTCTTATTGAGCACGACTCCTGCTTGCTGTTTTGCTCCTTAAAGTTACTCCTAGCTCGCCGGAGCGAAGTTCTTTCAGTCTAGCAGTGTAACCCCCTTTAGCATGCTGCTGCCTTCGACCTTATCGAAGAGCACCATGGCGCCGTCCATTGTCTCCATCAACAATCAGTTCAGTATTAAGCAGACGTACGTCATTTTCGACGCTACTCCCGTCATCAAATACAGCGGGGTCTCCATCGTCGATGTCGTCACCCGCATCATCACCAGCCTCCAGAGCCAAGCCAGCCTCATGCTATATAAGAAGCTCTTTGCGACATGCGGCGTGTACGATGTCGAAGCTGACCCCTCGCCGCAGAACCAGCACAGGAAGCGCATTATCACAGGCATCAAGGTCGTCGACCAGCGCCCCGTCGTCCTTGGATGCTCAGATGAACAGGGTAGGCCTGTCCCCGGAACCACGCTCCGAATTGAGTACATAGAGTCATCACCTCAAAGAAACATCCCCAGATTCCAGTCTTGGGGACTGGACTTGTCCCCAGCTACCCTGCCTGCTTTTGTACTGTCGGAAACAGATTTAAGCCGCCGTAGGTATCAGTACGGTTCAAATCAAGACTGGGCTAACGAGTAGCTTGTTTATAGAATAGGTAGGGAAGATAGAGTTCTATCTATCCCTCTACATGCTGATTTCATCATATATCTATCTCTTTCATTTTCGTATCTAATTGTTTGCCATTAAGGAGCATCGACCCAAAATTCACAAAAGTCTGCGTAAGTTTCCTTTGCTCCTCTTCTGTGGGCTCTCTAGACCGTGCCGTCTCCAGTACGCCGCAGATGGTGTCCAACTTTTCCCATACCTAAATAAACCTGTTGGGAGTTACCTTACCAAGAGTAGATAAAGCCTGGCTTCATGGCATCGTGCTTGGAAATCCTCGCCAAATGGTCGCTTGTGATTGCGATGCCTATGACGGACTCCGGATTCAGATAAGATACTCTAATAGCCATGATACTGGCCTTGACGCAGTATATGATCATGGCGGCCAGACCAGCAGCCAGAGCCGTAGCCACGCCCGAGACAGTCTCGTACTTGAAATAAGCCACGCGGCTTGTGACGCCAAGCGATTGCGTCTCCCCGCCTGTTCTTTGACTACGTCGACGCCGGGGAGGACGAAGGAAATACCGTCGTCGGGGGTCCATTCAAAAACGGTGCCAGAGGCCGCTTGGATAGTTGAGTTCGGTGAATTTCCCTTCATTAGGCGACGATCAGAACATGAGGACCTTTTGTCTGACCGCTACTTTTAGAATCTCGTGGATTAAGTTCAAAAGAAGAGTTAATGTCACTCTAAAATACTCGAGAGAGAGACTTTCGCTCACCTTTGGTTTCAATCTCGAGCGATGATTTCGGCAGCTCCATGACATAGAAATAATAGTACCATTTTTAGCGAGCGCTGCTTTGATTGCCTTAAGACAAGGGGTTTCGTAGATCAGTGTCGTTCGTGGTCTTGACTAGTTCATTTAGAATCAATGGTGAGACATACCTGTGCCGCGTATTTTCGTCAATCTGGCTTTTGCCTCCGCTTGTATCGTACGTCTTGAGTCGTATGGGATATATCTTGGCCATAGGACATACACGTAGGATCATGCTGGTCATGACCGTTCCTTGGCCTCTCGCCGATAAGAAAGGCGGCCGCACTTGGCCGTCATGGTAATCAAAACTCTTCCCTTCTAGAACTTGACCAGAAAAAGTATTGTCCAACATATCAACACCATCATCGAGAGCTGAACAGCTACTGATTGAGGCTATTAAGTCGGGCAATGTCCAACTAGTTTCGCTACTGATAGAACATGGAGCGTCCATCAATTACTATGAAGAGTCCTTGACAACGGCGGCTCGCAGCGGTAGTGTGGAAATGGTGAGCTTGCTTCTTGAGAAAGGGGCCGACGTTAATGAGGTAGGCAAGAACGGGACCAGACAATCGCCTCTATTTTGGGCCATCTATGCCAACAACGTAGAGGTTGCAGCGTTCTTGTTGAAGAGAGATGCCGATCTGAGTTTGGAAGAATGCCTTTGAATGGAGTATGCTGAACTGTGCCTACAGTACTCCGGAGCTAATTCCTGAGCTGCTTCAAAAAGGCCTGGATCGTAATCATCAATGTATCTTCGGAAGTATTCTTCACCTGACTACGTGATGGGGCTATCCAAAAGCGATGAAAGTCTTGCTAGAGTCTGATCCTAAGCCTAATTTGGATCTCATATACGGCGATGCCGAGATATTTTCGGAGAATGTGCTACAGATTATATCATTCAAGATGAGCTTGGTCACTCGCCTTTGTATAATCGCCTGCCAGAGATATGAGCCCGAGTGCGTTGAGCTCTTGTTGAAGGCCGGTGCGGATCCTCACTTCCATGGCAAAGATGATATCGACGCCTCTGATATACTCATGCGCGGAGCAGAGTTCAAGAAAGCTGCGCGATGCCTTGGGATTCTTCTATCCGGACCCTACAGGGAAACAGCAGCGCGAAAAGTGGATAAGAAAGCAAATACGCTCTTGCACAAAATCGAAAAGAAGACGCTTGTGTCCGAGTTAAAGCTTTTGGTCAAAGCTGGGCTGCCCGTGGACAGCAAGAATCGGGATGGATTTACTCCATTAGCCGTCGCCATTCAAAGGGGCAACGAAGCAGCGGCCAAGTACCTCATCGAGTGTGGAGCCACTCGTACGGGCAGCATCCTGCATCTAGCTTGCGCACAAGGCTCTTTGAGCCTCGTCAGTCTGCTTACACAAGAAGGCGCCGATCCCAAGGCTTTGGAACCAGAACTTGACAGGTCGCTTCTCTATACGGCACTCCATATTGCTGATGAGGCGGCATGCAGCCAGATGGTGCGGTATCTGGTCGATGAGGTCAAGGTTCTGCTTGACCAACCAGGCGGTCGATCCAAATACCCCATCATTCGAGCCGCTTATATGGCACGTGGACCCGGTAGTGCCGGGATGAAGGCGCTCAAGTGTCTCATCCGGCGCAAGGCGAGGCTGGACGTGGCGGACGATCAAGCACGTCGTGCGATACACGTTGGCAGCAGCGTCGGAATGGAAAGACGGTCTCCGCGCTCTTGTCGAAGCAGGTGTAGAGATCATTGTACGAGATAAGCTTGGGCGCCTGCCGAATCATTTTGCGGCCTCAGTAAACCATCAAGACAACCTTGAATATCTGTCAGGCCGGTTCATGGACACCGACACCGCCGCGGCAGATGACGGTAATTGGACATCGCTGCTATGGGTTGCTCGAACGGGTGCCCTTGAAAACGTGGTTCAACTGCGTGAAAGAGGTGCTGACGTATGGGTTCGAAGCCGAGGCCGAGTTCAAGCCTCTAAGTCAGAGGATACGTGGTCAGCGTTGAAACTAGCTCGTTTTGCAGACAGGGACTCTTCGTGGAATGAGCACCTCGCTCCCAAGGATGGTACGAAGATCAACGCGAGCGGCGATACAGTGGAATGGAACACCTCGCTTCACCAAAGCAAGCCTGGAAATCGAAAGTTGATCGAGTGTGAGAGCTGCTTTACGGCAAGTGTTACTTATTATATGTACGGAGTCTATGAAGCTAACAACCAACACAGCAGATTCTAGGCATCACTTGGGAATGTCGAAAATGTATTGGTCAAGCCTCGTAGTGCTTCAAATGCTTCGGCCGCCGTCATGATATCTATGACATAGGGCATGCTTTTGAAGAGATAGGCCTTCTCTACAAACAGACAGCATCACCGCAACGTAGGGACTCTATGACGAAACTGGACGGAATGAAAAACGGATCTGTTTTGGCAGATGGTTCAAGAACAGACGAGGAGCTGCAAGTTACAGTGGGTGGTGAGGTTGTCGGTAATCTCGGCACAGTAATCTCGGAAAAAGATACTCTTAGTGACATAGGATTTGGACCTCGATAGCGACGATTTGTATTCGGATTTGGATTAATGAAGATAGCTGTTGGATGGGTGATTATTATGATTTCTTACATTAATTGGAGCTTTTGACAGATTTAGATATGAGTAGGGATCAAAATAATTTGACTTACTTTGCTTACATATTTACCTCTACTATAATTACTAGTAGCACTTTAACGACCGAGAATATGGGTCCTAATTTTCGAAAATAGGCAGATGTAGTTCTCATCTCGAACATGGCACCATATACTTCTTCTCTTGACCCCACTGACCTCCGCTGCGTGAGTCAAACAACGTTGAATCTAGTCCTTCGTCGGAGCGTCATGGAAAGAATATCTGGCTGAACATATATATACGTATCGTAATATCACTGTTTGATACTATGAATCTTACCTATGTGCAATTAGCCTACCAAACTATATCCATACGCTACGGTAAGCAACAAGTTCGAGACTGCTTGGGATTCGCTGATTGACTCGTGCTTCCTGGAGATAGATCCCACTTTTCTATAGCAGGGGTTTTGCATAAAATAGTTTGCTCAGCCTCTCTTTCGCAGCTGAGAGCTAATCTAACTATACTATTGATGGAACTTTGAACTTCGCTCATCATTTTTTGTACTGTTCTTTTTTTGTGAGAAGACAAAAATAGATTTGACAACACCCTTCAGCTAGATACTAAGCCTCAAACAGTATGTGATCTTCTATGGCTTTACGATCACCTTGAAAAGAAACTAAAGCGATACGACTTCCGACCGGAGAATGCTGCCAACTCCGAGCTTTGGTCCAAGTCCGGTGAACTCCACCCAGACTGCTAAAAAACTAGTTTCAAAGGATTGCTTTTCTCATTCAGTAGAGGAAAGTATATTGACTTAGAACAAAATCGGGCAGATAGATGGGCTTTACTTTGTAATGACTCTGATACGCTCAATTAATAGATAGAGGCAGAATCGTTTGAAATAGTGATTGATGGCAGTCTGCAAGATTGTCGGATATAAAGGTACAATGTCTTGACTCGACAGTTTTGATAGATGATATGAGTCTGGGTCTTTTGTATGTATCGGACTTATCTTGAGTTTCTGCTCTAGCATTTACCTTTCTTTTAGGGATATAGTCCTGAGATTCAGGGGCTACCTGTGTTGATGACAAAGTGTCTTTGGCGAATGAACGCTTCTATCCTCAGCCCCCATGCGAATACCAACGGATTGTGAGATCGCAATATAGGCATAATTTTACTCTTATTAGTTGCACGCTTAAATTTGAGCTAGGTCTAAATATATCTGTAAGAATCCTCCCCTCTACGTGAACCACATCGTATTCAACTAGGCGATCCTTGCACCTTTGGCGACTGACCTTTGCCATTGATCAGGCTTGGCCTCAAGCATAGCAGATGATCTACGGGGCACGCTGACGGCATGAAACTTGGGTAGTGAGATTATAGAGCAACAACAAGATGATTCTCCATCTCCACACTGCGTTCCCTTTCTGATGCAGCCCAAGTGCGATTTACACATGTGCTGATGGAGGTTCGGTTTCATAGACGCGTAGAGAAAGTCGTGGAGTATAAATAGAGGTTATACTTCTCTCACATAGATGAAATTGTCAAACAAACAAAGCAACAAACCGACAGAGTCCTAAAAGATTCCTTACGCCAACTATTTACTCTACCTTGTACGTATAGCTGGAAAGTATTTTGCCTATCTGCACTTGTCACGCACCGAATCTAAATCTTTTCAATCAATTTAGCTGTATATCTACAACTAAGATGTTGCTCAAACTTGTCTTTGCTATGATCGCCTCCACAGCGGGTGTTTCCGCCTTAGGTATCAACTGCGAAGGTAGTGCCTACTGCTCTGGCGTGTTAGGGAATCCCGGGGCCAACGACGAGCCGCTCCCAGACATGGTGGACATTATCGACTATGGGATTGATGAAAGTCGATGGTATGCAGCAGGAGAGCATATTGCCTGTGATCAGGCGTCTGGAGTCTGCGCTTTTGTACAGAAGACTAACGGTGCCTGGGCTGGTGATATTGCGCGAGTTGTTCGCTATCTCGCAAACCATGGCTGCACCGTTTGTGGAAGTGTGCCATTGGGCTTTCCTGGAACCAATGATGTCAACAACGGAGAGGTGACTTTCAACTTCGTTGGGCTGGACGATATGGGTAGCTGCAGCGGTCTTTGCTAAGTTTGAGATGCCGTTGTACAGGGGGGAGAATTATTGACTTCCGGAAGAAGACAAACTGGCACTCAATGTAGATAGTACATGTGGTCTATAGAGACAATAAATTCACCATACCAGCGGTTTAAGTATTCGCAGCTTTCTCTTTATCTGATTCTGTATTCTTACAATACTTGGTTACTGACGCAGCTAAACCCTTATTCTGAAAATCGCTTTCAATCTTCTAGTAGAAGTCTTTGTCCACGGACTCGTGGCGCTGTTGATTAGTGTCATAATTATCGACGGCGAGTGTCAAGGCTACTTTGTCGTTGGTCACTTTTTATCGTTTAATGGTGGAAGGAATGCTCTCTTTGATTTCAATGGTGAGCCTTGACGTTTCCCGTAGCGGTTGGCATTGCTGGGCATAGAGCTACTCCGCATTGCTAGGCGATTTCTTAGCATTGATATGCTCCCAGGAACAAACTGACTCTCAGCCCTGTATATCCTGAATTTGTTCGCTATCATCTACGGTTCTCTATTGTCTTTTCTTCCGCCACCCTTAATTATTCATTGGTGGTACTGGAGCTTAGCCCTAGTGGACTTGGTATTGACTGCGCCCAACTAACGTTAGCCTACCTATCGCATATGAGCCTCGCAAAAAGCCTTGTGCTGCTCCATTGTGTCCAACGTCATCATACAACATACAGCTACCAATGAAAGCCCCATTTCCCCTGGTCTAGCAATTTTATGACGGCTGTGCTGGGGTTTGAGTCTTGATTGGCGTTGCTGCCCTACCTGGCCACAAAAGGTTTTACTACATATTGGCGGAAGTCTAGTTGTAACGAATATGTATGTATCCCTAGAGTAGTAATGGACCTCTATCTATCCAGGCATTGAAGCCAACGCAGAAGGACCACATGTGTACTTTTGACGCGCCTACAATTGCCAAGCTGTTTCTAAGTGTCGCTCTATTAATTTTAAGCCAAAACAAACATTATTCATAACCTAGGTAGGTTATAACCGTGGCTCAAGTGACTTGTTCTGAGTACGTGAATATTCCATTCTAAAAACTAATACCTGGCGACTCATTTTCACTCATCGCGACGTCGATCCCCATGCATTCATCTACAAGAGTTGGCTTTTTTTTCTTTTCATCACGATATCCCCAGGCCAATGGGGCGATGAAATCCGGTGCACGCTCAAGGCTTACGACAGAATTGACAACTGTTTCCCTCCATACAAGGCCCTATCGTATGCGCTGGAGACGACGAGACCCCTCAGAAATCTTGGTCAATGGCAACAAAGTCAAAGTGACGACGAACCTTAAAATCGTTCTGGAACATTTTCGAGAACAAGATGAGGAACCGATTTTCTGGATTGATGCACTGGTAATGATATTCTTCTCCAAATGTAGCAAGGAATCGTCCACTAACTGAAGTATAGTGCATTGACCAAAGCAACATGGCGGAGCGGTCATCCCAGGTTGCTCAGATGCGCGAGATTCTACAGTAAAGCGAGCGAAGTGATTATATTTCTCGGACATGACTTGGAACAAAGCATACCCAATTCTGAGTTGCATCAAGGCCTCCGCCCATTCAAGATATTTGGAGTCGGCGATGCAGATGTTGCACTTGCAAGCCAATATATCGATATCTGAAAGCTATCGTTCTTGGAGATACCAGTTCAACCCTATGAAGTAGTCTGTTTCCTCACCATTATGACTCGGTATGACTCCTCCTTGGATCCTTTAAAAATCTTAGAGGATATCCCAGAAGGCCATTTAACTGCACCTTCTGAAGCAATACGACGCATGCTACTTGTCCCCTGGTGGGATCGGATCTGGATTGTCCAAGAAGCAGTTGTTGCTGAAACCCTTACTGTGAGGTATGGCAACGTTGCAGTTTCGTGGACATTACTAGTCGAGGTTGCCAAAGTCCTCTCTCATCTGAAATCTGTGCATGCGAGATATCCTAGCTCTATTCCGGCCGACGACATGAAAGTCTTCAACCTTTTCTCCCGAGTTATCGACTTGCATCAATTCCGGAAAAAACTGGAGAGAGTCTCAAGGAGTAAACCTTCTATCCCTTCTACAGAATTTTGGACAACGAACAGCTTCTGACGACCGAGACAGAGTCTACGGCCTTCTAGCCCTATGCAATGAAGCAACTAATATCAGGCCTAATTACGGATTGGATGTGGGCTCAGTGTACATGGGACCGGTGATTGAGAATATAAAGAAAACCAAGTCGCTCTCTGTTCTGTATGGAGACCATAATCGCAAAGGGAGACAAGATTTGCCGTCTTGGATTCCGGATTGGAATGCAGCACTTGATGAACACGAACGACAACTAATCGCCCTTCCCAATCTCTTTGATGCAAGCAGAGGTGTCACCCTAATGTTGGTTACAGAACAAGAAAATATCATTCATTTTATTAAAAAAGAGATGTCCTTGTTACTCAGCTCTCTTATGGATGAGCGCGACCCGGAGAATCTTCTGCGGGAAGAACTTGCGCTGAAGCTACGAAGCTTGAATATTCGATCTAGTATGCCTATCATGCTGCAGATTCAACGCATCTGCGAAAACTTGACGCAATACTGCCATAAGGATGGTCGCAAAGACCTGCCAAGCCTTAGCCTGATCAAACCCAGTGAAAAATCTTTAGAAATTCTTGGCAGGAGGATTGGAGTAGTATCGAAGATCGCAGAACCATTATATACATCCTCCGACATGAATACAGCTGCAAAGAGACTTAATGGATGGTAGAAAGTAGCGTAGAAAAGGCCCGTGGAATGCACACATGAAATATTTTTGAAGGCCGTCATGTCCGATGCAGAGAAATCTCCAGATGGGCTACTGAGACGACTCCAGACTGAGGATATAGCATTACGGGAGAAGTGGTTTCACGAGAACATAATACAAGGTTCAAGTGAAGATCGAAACCGTCCATTGACATATCTTGACGCTGAATTTGATCGGATCACTGAAATCTTGCGCCTATCCGCAACAAAGCGTACGTTGTTTTTCATCAATGAAATCGATGACTGCTATAATCAATGGCAAAAGTCACTCGATTATCAACGGATGTGCCTAGAGGAAAGTCGCAAACTATTGGATTCAAATGTCAATTTTACATACTCATTTAAAGTACACACTCATTTAGAGTCACTTCATGAGCACGTACGACTGCTTAGAAACACTCGGCTTCTCAAGCGTAGTACGTTCGTCGAATATAGCGAAAAAAAATCTTGCGTGATGATTCCGCAAAATTGAGCCGATCATTCGCTATATGTAATAAGTTTCTCAATGATCGCTGGGAGCACTTCTACCCAAATGGACACATTCCTCATAGAGAAAAGTTGGATTATATACGGCCCGATATCGACGAAACACTTAGAAAGACTGGAACAAAATCCAACGCCAACAGAGGAGTTCCTTGAGGCACAAAGAACTTTGATCGAGGAACATTTGAGTTTTATTGATCAAGAAAGAGAACTCTTTCATAGAATACCCAATATTCAGGCTTATGACAGCGCATCTTTTGCTAAGTATGGACATATATGTCTGGGGCTGATGCTTATAAAAGAAGGCGATGAATTATACATTTTGGCGGGAAGCACATTTTCGCTTGTCTTGCGACTTATACACTACTACAATCCTTAACCTTATTCCTACCGAAACCAAAAATATCAACTGTTAGGAGACTGTTTTCTTCATGGTGTGATGGACGGGGAGCAAGGTGATATAGGCGGATGTATTCTTGACTATATCGTCCATTTCGATTCGTACTATGCTAAATTACCCAACTCGCTGGATGAGAACGTTGACGCTACTTTAATTGAGGATGCAGTCAACCCACGAGACTATAGCAGTTCACAAACATATGGCCATTCACAAATATATAGCAATTTACAATTGGATAGCGATATGCAAGGAGATATAGGAGATGTCATAGAGATAGAAATAGAATGAATCAATATAATCATTGTCTTTGGCATTGATGGCCTCATAAATGACTTATAGAGCAAATATATGAACAAACCTGTTGCTAAAAAGGGTGGAAAGAGTCACTCTGCGAACAGTTGTTACTACCTACAGATAAAGGTCGATGTTCAAAGACAGCGTATAGACAAGAATCATCTATGATTCTTCAATGTGGCTTTATTCTTTACTAACTCTAAGCCCATATTTTAGACAATAACAATAGGCTCGTCTGATCAGCCTGTCGTTAGTTGATGTATTGATGTCGATCCTCCACATCGCAATATTAGAAGACCGCCTTTTATAGTAAAAGGATCTGCGGTCACAGCCCGGCCCAGGTGATCTTGCAAGTAGCTGATCGCCTCGTACAAATACCACAAGCGAGACTAAAAAAGGCACAAAAAAAATTTAACAGCCAGTGTTCGCTGATAATCACCCACTCAACCACTAATCTGCCGGTTAATGGCTTGTCTATAGGGGAAATTTAAGGGAATAGTAAAAAGCAATAGTATTGCTTTTTAACTAATAATTGGGATAAATGGCATTGTATCTTTGAGTTTTTTTAATGCAGCGAAGACTGGAGATTTTTGTTGTATAAAATAGCTGATTTGTAAAGGAATGAATCTAGATTTGAGGAACACTAAGGGGGGAAAAGTCTATGAAATCAACGAATAGATATGACATGAGGCAGTTGTTAAAGTTCTAGCATAAAGCACAGATGTTGACGTTAATTTGGTGTTAATTTCTAGGAGATCGCCTCTTTTTGGCCGTCCACTCCACCTCTAGGAGTAGAAATCCTCAGCCTTTTGTATTTTACTTTCGCTGAAACTGCTCGGCAGTTGTTGTTTCTTCCTTCCGAGTTTCATATGCCCATCTGGTTAACATGCATGTTGACGGTAAAGAAGCAAGCTGGCCGTCCAGAATGTGTTTGCTTGATTGGCAATGCCAGTTATCTGCCGACAGCTCAGAAGCCCCGAGTAGAATGGTAGTTGTTGGGTACGTCGTGGATCTTGCAAACGTCAAAATAAGGTTCTGATAAATGCATTAGAGGCGGAGATCAAAAATACCCTTTCTTTGCTGTCACTGCTGATGTAACAGAAGGCTCCACCAAATTAGAGGGAACTGACTGAGGCATTGTGTTAATTGCCTAATTGTGGTGTCGAAGAATAACGTAGCTCAGAGTTATGGCTATCTTATTGCTCTGTCGAACTTATGATGTGCCTTATGAGAGAGCATGATGAGAGCATGATACCTCATTATATACTTTATCATGCTTGTAGGATCCTATCCCGAATTTTTATATAGGTTTGTATGCAGTGGACTTTTGGACATTTGCAGGGTGATTGATCTTTTGTAGGTGGTGTTAGCTCTGGAGGCTGGATGTGTATTGACATAACACAGGATGTAATGTCTGCGTGTGCGCCATGGGATGCCGAATTCCATACAGGGTATGCTTCCCTTTGGTCAGAAGTTTGTACCTTTGCAATTGTGAGGCTGGTCGTGGGCAAATCCCAGAACCAAAAGCTTGAGTATAAGGAGCACAAGGCACGTACTCCTCTATAGTTGCTCAAAGGTGGTTCGCGGGCCAAGTCGACCCCCCAACCGTCCACGCCCCAACCTGGGCACTTATCCAATCATTCTTCAAAGGTGGTCGAATCCGCCGGAGAGGAACCTCAGCTGTGAGATCTCGTGAAGCGCATTTCCAAACGCGACGCAGCCAGGCACTAGCTTAAGAAGCTCAAAGCTCAGAAAACAAACGCCAAGAGCAAGTGCAAGGGTCCGTCAGCGGCTACATGTACGCTGCTCGTGGACGCGAGGACGCCTCCTAATACTTGCTATTGGATACTACCAGAAGATCACGGCATATTGCGGGTCCGTCTTTTGGCAGAGATGACGACCTTTTGGAGGAGTGCGGTCATTGGCCAACGACTCTCAGCCGCTTCCTTGAATCGCCTCCAAAGCGCCTTTAAGGCATTCCCCTCGCTGGTTGCCTTGCGTGCCTTTAGTCTGCCTCAAAAGCCCGGCGCCCATCTATATATTCCCCGCAGACCCCAAGTGATTCTGCGACGAACATACTGCCAATCCATCGATTTTGCACCGAAAATGTCGAGCAATTCTGAGCCCAAAATCAACTGGGACCCCTACATTCAGGATATTACCTCTGTTTATATCACACAGAACAAAACCGCCGAGGAAACAATCCAATATTTGCGCGAAAACCATGGTTTACAAGTCACGTTAGTTGAATCGCCTTCCCCACAGCTTTATCTCACAGGCACTAAAGTGGATCGTAGCGTTAGGCAGTTTAAGTACAAATTTGGCGGGAAAAAGAACATTACAGAGAAAGAGTGGACGACCGGTATCATTCCAGCAATCAGAAAACGCGCCCTGGAAAACAAGGAAAGCGATGTCTATTTTCGTGGAGATAAGCTTAACCCTAAACGTCTCAAGAGAGGCATCGACCGATATGTAGCCGAGGCGAGCCGAGATTTTATGGATCTCGATACTTCACTAGGTAGGTATTCACTATTCAATTCGCCATATTTTCACGTACGCTGGGACGTCGGCTGACTGTGTTTCCAAGTGATCGGACAAAATCTCAGCGATCGGCTCTGCATTGCAACTCCTCCATCTCATTCAACAACGTCACTTATCAACTTCAGTCCCGAAGCGCATCAGGATGTTGCAGAAATCACCTTGCCAGAGACTCCGGCGCAGAATCTGCGCTGCATCTCCCCCAGTTCTGTAGGGACAGCATCGCCTTCTAGGAGGAGCTGTTTCTTTCTGCATGGTTTGCCTTACCACTTCCCTTGAAGAATCTCAGCGTGTACTCATCTAAGTCTGTGTAACTTTCGTAGACGGCGGTGATTCATTCCTTTTCAACTTTGACGAAGATCTTCAACTTCTGTTTGGTACACCCACTGCTCCTATTGAGCATGTACCCGAATCACCGGTACAGGTGCCTATAGAAAATGCATTTTCATTGAGCACCGACGGATTATCTGAGTCATTCGAACTGGATGCCATTTGGGGTGTGTCACAGTTTGGGCTTCTACTAAATCTGCCCTACTTCCAATTGAAGCACCCTATCCTGCAAAGCAGTAAGTGGCGCAGCCCTGCTTGTTGATACACATATGTATGACCCAGTATGGAACTAAATTTATGGCAGTCAGCAGCCTCGGAATTGTTGATCGCCTTCGTCCTGGCTTTTCTCCTGATAGCCCGCCAACCAATGGATCATCCGATATACCAACGACTACCGGTCAACCTGCAAATGGCCTTCCATCCGTGCTTGCAAAGATCATTGGCTTCCCATTCTATGGTCAGATTACGGATGTCACCCCTTCTTTTGTTACGAAGCTCCAGGCTCTGATGCCAGAACGATACCTTGGAGAGCTTCACACCCAAGTCCAAGCGTTCTCCGACCCCTCCCAAATGCCGTCCATTCTTCAACTATTCGAAGTTGCCGCCTATTTTTTCTCCAATAATATGCTGCAAAAATCCCAGGCGGCGACATTCGTCAAATGGGTAATCGAGTACAATCAGGCGAAGCCTCTTATGCTCTTCTTGCGACAGCGACGGGACCTGCTTACTGTGAAAGCATTCATTCTCCGTCTTGTCGAAGCTGGTGCCTCTGTTAAAAACAAAGAATTTCTAAGGCAACTCCACACCATTGGTGCTAAATTCGATCATGTTGCGGCACAGCTCCTGGAGATCGATGACCCGGAGTTCCAGGGCTTCGTTTTGTCCACGCTTGATCCAGAATTGCTCAAAGGAATTTCCGGTGGTTATCTTCTCCGATCCGTTGCGCGTACGCAAACCATCGCAGTAGCAGAAATATTGATTGAAGCCCGGGCCAATGTCGACGTTGTTCCATCAGCGAAGGTGCAGACAACTCCACTTTGGGAAGCAATTCAACACGACAACTTTGAAATGGTCAAATGCTTAGTCAAAGCTGGAGCAGACGTGAACAAATATTCTTTTGGGCAACCTGCCAGCCATGCACCTGAGCCTTTATCTCTCGCGGTGTGGAAAGGGAATAAAAGAGTCGTTGAATATTTGCTAGATCAGAATGTGGCGATAAAAGGTCGCGTGCTCTCTACGCCACTTATTCAATACGCGGCTAAAGATAATCCGGATATTCATGAGCTTCTGCTGAAGAAATTAGGGAGAGTGTCTGAGGTCACTGTTGGTCAATTACTGAAAGTCGCAAATTCAGGCGCTCGATGTTTGTCAGATTTTCTTTCCCAACATCCCCAAGTCTCCGAAAGAATGCTCGAGGAAGCCATGGTCGTCGCATTGAAGAAGAGAAACTCCCGGGCATTTGCCAATTTCCTACGGCACGGAGTCGACCCCAATGGTTCTTATATACCAGAGTCTGGAAACCGCCCTTTAATCGTCGCGGCCGAAGTTTCACTAGATTCTCTGCTATCTAGCCTTCAGTATATTGACCTCTTGATTCACGCCAAAGCAGACGTCAATATTGATGGCCTTCTGGAGAAAATTGTTTGGGAGAAGGGCAATTCTCCTCTTGTCAACAAATTGATTAACGCAGGACTTGATCTCACACAGTATGGCCCTACTGCAATTGAAAGGACCGTTCAAAGTGGAAATACGGATACCTCAATCCTCTTAATTGATAGGGGTGTGCCTATTAATAATTATGGACATAGAGTTACTCCTTTTCAAGCAGTTGCCCTGAGGGAAAATCTTGAGCTCCTGCAATATTTATTCAAGAAAGGGGCCGAAGTAAACAAGCCAGCTTTTCCCTTCCGAGGGTATACGGCCTTACAAGCTGCAGCCCAGGCTTGCTCAATAGAGAAGATACAATATCTCCTCAGTGTAGGCGCTGACATATATGCTCCTCCAGCCGTAACGGGTGGGGTAACGGCTCTTGAAGCTACGGTCCGGCCATGGGCGGCGTTCTTCAGTGGCATCGATGAGGACGAAGCCGAGTTTGATGAACAGTATAGTGAAAAAAATAATCTTACGGAGACTTTCATTTTCCTCCTTAGTGAAGGCGCAACAGCGAATCGTCCAGACGGGTCGAGTAGCCCGTTACTACACGATATTATTGAACGTAAGATCACTCATCTCCTTAAGCTAGCCCTTGAAGCAGGAGCGAATACAACGCATCGATGGCAAACGCTATCCTCATCATGGTGCGAGAGAACGCCGCTTCAGCTTGCCGCAGGAATGGGCCAGGTGGAGGCTGTGAAGCTTCTCCTTGAACACCAGGCAGATCCGAATGCCTTACCAGCACATCACCATGGGATGACAGCTCTCCAAGCCGCAGCATCCTCGGAAACGGCTTGTATGGAGACGATACAGTTGCTTCTGACTGCAGGTGCTGCAATCAACGCAGAGCCCGCTGCTATTGGGGGCATTAGTGCCCTGCAGGGCGCCGCTATCAAGGGGAATTTTCAGATAGCAAAGTTGCTGATCGAAAAAGGAGCAAATGTAAATGCCCATCCTGCGATAAAAGACGGACGCACAGCAATCGAAGGAGCTGCAGAGCATGGGCGATTGGATATGGTACAGATGTTGCTCAACGCAGGCGCAATTGGAGATGTCATCCGAAAGACCGGCCTCACGAAGGCTATTAGTTTGGCCAGAAAGAATCGCCATTTTCCTCTTGTCGAATTTCTCGAGTCTCAATGAAGAGGAATGAGCTCCATCCTTTGATTTGATCTTGACCTGCAATTTTTTCTCTCTTTTTAGTAGATGAAGTAGTGCCCTAGTCTTGTTAAACATGATATAGAAGTTAGCAATTTAGCCCAAGTATTTGCTTCAAGTTTGAACTAGATCATTGAATAAGACATTTTACAAAACTATACTCACTTCAATTCAATCATAACTGATAGATTCATGATGAAAAAGATATCAACCTTGTCGACTTTAAAGAAGCAATATTACAAAGGGTAAGCTCAGAGTAAGAGCAATATCTAGTGATCCTTGAAGGAAAAGGGAAGTAGAGCAAGAGCAGGAAGTCCGGGGATGAGAAATAAGGCTAGCGACGCAGTGTTTGTGACGAGCCCAGTCATAATGATCATAGCTATCAGAGAATAGTGGAAATATCTAACGAGCTGGATAACGAATAGAATTTAATTAAGGATTTTTTTTGTCATGGGCAATTTTATGTACAATTCTTACGAGAAGCTAGTATGAGCTGTCTTTCTCTACGCACTTATATTATTCGTCACCAATAGCAAGTATAGATTCTATCAAGTAAAGATTATATTGCACATACATTGCATCCTCAATTTTCTGACAGTCTCAGGTCGGCCGGACACTCTTAGGTCAGCCGAACCGGTTAAAGTTAATACATCGCCATGTTCTTCTTTTGCTATTTGCATCTATGTTGTGCTAGCTACCATTGGCTATAGGAGTCTTGAGATCCCATAAGATATTGTCACCTGGATGCATTTTCAAGGCTGTAGCTTGTCTTACATTATGGGCTATTCATCTCTGATACCCTTAAGGCCGGCTAGTGATTGGATTTCCATTGACCTTCTGCTTCTGTCTTTTATCCTTTTGGAAAGAATGTATATCTTAAACTGAATAATGCTGTGCATCTCAATCTTGGCTTCCATAGCTGTCAACTTCGTGTTCTGATGGTGTAGATGGCTTCCAATCTTCCCAAGCAATAGCCGGTCTATTAGGCAAGTGACACTAATGTCATCAATGGCTGTATGAAATGGGGTGATAAATTGGGGGTCTGAGAATAGCAGACTCGGGCTCTTTTCTTTCTCCAGCTGCTATAAACAATGTTTTGGCGTTGTTTACGCATCGACGGCTTTGTCATAATGTGCGCTTTGTAAGAGATCCTTCAACAGAGTTGCTTTGTGGACTACCTACCTACTTACAGGACGTAAGGGTAATGCTTACGATCATGATATACATTATACGCAGATACATAGTACTCCTGAATGCCTACCTATGCAATGGAGCAAGCGCGGTAGTTGTATTACGGCCTTCTGTATTATGGCTTTCTGTAATATGGGCTTCCTGGAACCGTTAATCTAGACCCCCAAGCCTGTTAAAAAGCATGATTGGATACAACCTGACAGCTAAGCTAGGTCTTAGCATCGCCAAGTCAGCACGTTAGCATGTCGGTTAGTCGGCCACACGTCTTTGCCTCTTTCAATTACACCAACTCAACTGCGTCTTTGTACAGAGGCTACATTGGTTTTGGATTCAATAAACAATCAAATCTCCCTTTACAAAAAATGCCCCATGGTTAAACCCCCCCCAATGGTATTTAACACAGTTCTAAAAATCACAGCCTAATATACAACTGTCTAACTTCCTACTTGTACAAAGCAGCTGCTAGAGTCTTACTCGCCGTCGTCCTTGAACTTTCTTTTCTTACACAAGCCATCTAATCTGTAGCCAATTTCTTGAGCATGCCATGACAGACGAATGCCGAATAACTCATTATGTGGTTTTGGAACTAACCCATGATCTTTCATGATCCGCTGAACACTTGGACTAATACTATGCGTTCCTAAGAGAGACTGTGATGAATGCGCTCGTAGCAGACCAATGATGGTATCAGAAGTGAAGATGGCATTAGACTTGGCAAGATCTTCTACACTTTTTCCTAGGCCGGTTCGAGCTGTTGCATCTGCTCCATACTGAAGAAGCAGTTTGACTGAGCCGATATCACCAAGACGCGCTGCTCGAGTAAGCGGCGTGTCGCTCTCGTCGCTGTAGCCATCGACTATGTTAGGGTTTGCACCACAGACAAGAAGGAGCTCCAACGTTTCATAATCGTTTCCTACCACGGCCGAGCAAAGGGTGCAGAGCCTGCCTAATTCAGGCTGTATGTTGGGATCGGCGCCATAAGAGAGAAGTAAAGCCACTTGTTGACAATTTTGAATATTCCTTGTGAGTAACGTATCCCCGGCGCTGTCCGTCTCGTTAGGATTAGCGCCGCAAGACAACAGCCACCGAAGAATTCTGGCATGACGCTGCCTACTGAGAGCATGAAGTAAACCGTCATGTGGCCGGATCTCTGGCTCACGGTATCGCTTTTGTAACGCCTCCGACATCACCTTAGTGTACCGAAACTGACCGTCGCGGTATCTAAAGATAAATTTTATCATCGAAAAATTATCTTGTTCACCCCAGTGGTAGGTGCGAATGATTTCCGCGGCGGCATCCGGATCGATGTTGATCGAGTCTCCTTTCTCCGTCAACAAGCGCGACATTCTGCCTGTGATCTTGCACTCGATACTTGCTTTCACGATGCCAATTGTTATGGAAAGGTCGAACCCGCTCTCTTCCGCAATCCAGTCCAAGATTCCAGTTATCTGCACGAACTGTTCATGCCGGGTTGATAGCGAGCGATCTCCCTCGTAATAGACCTCAACTGCGCACAAAATTAGTTCCTCCAAGATGTTATACCCATGTCCTTCAATTTGCCGGCAAGACTGTCGAAAGATGTCGAATAAGGTGTATTCATAGTTTGCGTAACTGATTAAGAACCTGGCAATGCTCTTAAAGACCATTCTAGCATTCTCAGCAGCACCAACCGCTGAACTTTCTGCGTCCACACCGGCAGCTTCGTGTTGCATTCGGAGCCCAACAGAAGGATAATTGATCAAGAGGAGGAATAATTCTTCATAGCATCCGCTTTTAAGTGCATTCTTGTGAAGCTGTGGGGTTATCATTATCCGACTTCCTCGACGGAGCAATTGCTGCACGATACCCGCGGCCTGTGTTGAATTGTTGGCTGCAGCCTCTGCGATTACCTGGCTATAATCATCCAAGTCCGAATTGCGTGCCAAAAAGTAAGTTACCATATCATCGCCGTGGCAGTGGTTGTTTGCCGCAAGCAGTAGCATCTCCTTTGTGGCAGTAGCACCTCCGCTACCCAGATAGTGTTCCAAGACTTCAACCACCGGAACCGAGCCTTTTTCCACTGCTATCAAGAGAGTCTCCGTACTTATTCCGAATCCCTCAGAATTTTGCATGAGTAATTTCATCATTTGTCCAGTTTTATCGTGCTGTATCGCAGCCTCAACAACGGTTAGGGAAAATGTGAAACCAGGCGCCTGGAGAAGACTGGCCAAGCGGCTCACTTCACTAGTTTTAATTCGCTCCATGAAGATGCGGTCTTTAACTCGCTCCAGGCCTCTTATAGCATCTCTAACTGTTCCAAGCATGCTCCAACCCATCTTCGCGTCATATTCGAAGTCGAACAGAAATCTCACAATATCGCGGACGAGACACTCCTCAGGTTTATCATAATCTGGTGTCAGGATGGGGGACTCTTTATCGGTAGCAATTCCTCTCAGCGCATATATGAGATCTTGAGACTCGGTTGCCTGAGCTCCGCCAAATTTTGATAACAAAGTATAGAGACAAGGACCCTTACTCCACCATGAAGTTTTCCGCCAAGGCCCAGGCATGATATCAATGACCGATTGGCAATGTACGCTTGGGCTGACGTTAAAAATGAATGGAGCAATGCTGAAGACGCTTGCTGTTATCTCTTTTCTCCCGCAGCACACAATGGCGTTCTTTGCGTTTGCCACTTCCTGGAGAATCCAGACCCTAAGAAACCAGGAGCGGTTAAGAAGGCCTTTTAATCCCAAGGAAAGCACCCCGATATCAGGCTTGTCCATTTTCCCTTGAACAGCTTCTTGAATTATATTCCAGCGTTTATCATCTCTTGTCCAAGGTCTGTATGCATATTTACTGCGCTCCTGCTGGATATGGCTCATATAGTCCATAAATGCATCAGTGCTATAAGTCGCGCGCCCCAGAAAGAAAATAACGCAGTCTGCTTGCTTGTATATATCACTCATCTGCGCGACTTGGTGGCTTCGCTCCTTTTTGTTGCCTTGGTCAATGCAAATTGCATCTATCCAGAGGATTCGGTCAGTGTAAGGACGGCGGAGGCTTATGAGAGCTTGATATAGGTTTTCTGTGATTGCCAACTTTTGCTCATCAACAGTGACACTCCTTGGCGTAATTGGTGCGCCCCAAGTGTAAGAAAGCGCTTCATATTGGATGAGATCGTCATGATGGAGAAGGGCCTCGAATAAGTTGCACGTCACTTCGCTTCGGTTTCCTTGATGAAGTCGTAGAAGCCGGAAGGTAGGCCGATTATGATCGAGGCGCTTATATTGGTAGTAATCCATAGTTTGAATATAGACGATAGATGTAAAACAAAAAAGTGCTGTCGTTCTGAGACGGGACATATAAGGAGAAAAAGTAAGGCGCAAGTCTTAAGCGCTCTGCCTTCGTTTCAGCCTGCTGAGCCGCCTGGCCAATCGCAGATGGATGCACGTAGATGCATGTGCATACAGCACTGCCACACCTCAACCGTCCGGAGAAAAACAGCCTCATATCTGTAGGAAAAAAACCATCTTTTGAGGCAGCGATTGGAAGCAGACTTGATGACTGAAATAATGATACATGTAGGGTGGAAAGGAAGGCATCGCGTGCCTGTTTACTTTGATTCCAGGAGGTAGCCGACTATTTACGTCTCGACCGTTCTATAGCGGAATCTGAACAGTCTAGTCGGCCGATTACTTACGTATGCCTACTCAAATCAACCTTGAATATTTTACTCAAAATTGACCTTAGTCGCTTAGTGAAGGCAAGCTTAAAGATAAAAATGATATTGGGGAGAAAAGCGCCCGTTTTTAGGAAGCCGGGACTCGCGTGTTGCTGGCATGAGCCTCTTCGGAAGCCAAGCCGGACGATCGCATACTCGTGATGACTAAGGGAAAAACCTGTTTAAACACATACAAATAGCTGGGCGGAATCTACCAATGATTGGATGCATTTAAGCCTTTAAGTTGTTTCTGTATAGACTTATTCATAAGAGATTTGAATGGATAATTCTCGTTGCCAAAAACGTAGGCATTATCGGGGGCGCAATAGCACATGCATCAGCTACACTTTAACCGGAGTGTACAAAGTGAGCTGCCCAAGGTGTTCAAAATGAAACAATACGATATGTTATTCTTCGAGCCTGTAGAGCCAGTGTTCAAACCAAGAGAAGCATCTGCGCCTCAGATGTACCCAATTCCCAATCTCGGATTACTTCGCCCTGCATTATCCCATGTACGTAACACTCTCCTATAATTCTCCAAGCTCGCTTCCCTGCTACAGCTGGAAATTTTCGAAGCACAAAAGGAACACCAGAGCCAAAAAGCACTGCAACTCTATCCCCGGGTTCAAGTTTCTGGGGACCTAATCCAAAGTAGCCCTTTTTAGTGATAAAGAACCTTCGCCCTAAAGCAAACTTCTCAATACCTGCCTTCAACGTATTCTGTGGCACTAGGCTTGGCTGCTGTCGCAGAGCTTTATCTGCAGCATCAATAGCCTGATGCAGAAGCTTCCTCTCGGAGTGATCCGTGTCTTCAGGGTTATCGACAATGACGTCTGATACGATATGATTTACCCGTCTTTCTTTTGCTTGTCGCTTAGCAAGCTCATCGCTTCGTCGTCTGCATTCCCAATACGGATCGGGTACCATATTCACCAAATTGAATGGCCGATGGTAGAGATCGTATGGCTGTTCTTGCCATGTTGAAGCAAGCTGGCATAAAAGGGCAGCATAGGCGTCATCATACTGTGGAAAGGCTCGCTCTTTCAGCTGAGGATCTAGTTTACTGTCAAACTTAGGGTGGCAATCTTCGGTCTCTGTGTTAAGAATAGACAAAGACTGGTCTAAAGCTTCGCACATCTCTGCAAGCTCAACCAAACCCGCTGTTTTTGCTGCCATGAGAGGTTGCCCTGGCGACCAAGACTTCGAAATTTCGGGAAGCCAGTCTTCGTAACGAGGTTCCAGCTTCCCTGTCGCCTGGCCCACGAACAGAGTTGACCAGAAGGCTTCCAGTAGCTGATTTGCAGTCGAATATCTGATAGATGCTTGTTTATTGGATATGGCAAGATGCTTGCAGCATCCAACGGCGACCATGAAACGAGTCGCGTCCGTCCAGTTTTTATCAACATCTTCTGCAAATCTCTCGTGGCATATTTCCAATTCATCCCACAAGATCCCCTTGATTTGCAAAGTTTTCTCATTCTTGTCTATCCTGAAGGAGGCATCTACTGACATAGCAGTTGCGTATAGTGGCGAGTGCGTCAACTCTTGCAACAGCCAGCTTTTCATGTTACGTTCCGTGATCAGCTCCCCTTGCTGCAATGCATGAGGCTTATCAGGTAGGTGGGGATTCTCATGCGCGACGACGAGCATAAAATCCTCACGATGGAGTAACTCTCGAAGTTGGTTTTTCATATCAGGAGGCATTTGATGGAATGCAAAATTTGCTGGAACATCCTCCACATGTTTTATAACTGCAGAGCCCTTGGCTGCCATTTCTAGTCGTTTAATTCGGCGTTGTCGTAATATCTCATCTTCTGAAGTCCTTGGTGGAGCGTTGCCACGGAATGTAACCAACGACCGTTCACCGCTTCCATCGGCTCTCAAAGGCTTCTTGGGTTCTGTATACTCCGGCTCTGCCCACCACGGAACATCGAAATAACGCTGTATGTTTCGAAGAGGTAAAGGCTGCGAGCCAAGTAGAGTAGACCAGTCGGGAACCCAAGATGGTAGATCTTGGTTACCATTGCCACATTGGCGAAGAATCTCTAGCCCAGATTCACCCAGCAACAGCATTGCAGCAAAATCGGTGTATACTTTTGCCACAGATTCATCGTACCTGGTTTCGAGTCGGTTTGATGGCAGTTTAATAAACATATTCCAGATTGCGTATATCTTATCTCGCTTATTTGAAGCTTGAAAGGATCGATATCGACAAACTAAGTCAAACCAGGCTTGAGAACTTGGCTTTAGTAAGAAGTGGCCTGCAGTATCGCGCAAACTGTCAAGCTCTAAGATGTCTGTAATGGTGGGGAAGATTTGTCTTTGGTCATCTTGGTGAGCTTTCATGCGAGCGGCTGCCACCACCATGTTTGTCCACGAAACGCGAGCCCGGCCGCAGTGAATTGCTGCTTTTTCAACCTTCTTACCCGCTGCTCCCATTGTAAGCTCTTGCACAATCCAGATGCGTTTCCACCAGGGACGTTCAAGCAAGCTTTGAATAGCTTGCCAGACGTCATCTTCAACAGTACCTAGCTTGTCATAAGGAGAACCACTTCCCATCTCAAGAATCGACTGGATTGCCAGTTCACTGTCGAAAGAAGGTGGTCCAAGCCAGATAACAAGTTCATTGGCCCTCATATAGATCATGTTCATCATTGGAATTTGGTGATTCTTTTCCAATAAGTCATTTTGATTAATGCATATTGCATCTACCCAAAGGTCGATACATTGATCTGTTTCCTGTCGATGCTGCAGGAATGAGTATAAGTTATCAGCAACAGGCAGCTTTACTCCATTGACAATGATATTGTGAGTAAATGAATTATGCCCCCACGTATAAGACAAAGCCTGAAAATAGGTGACCTCTTCTGGCCTTTCTCGCAGGTTATACTTGATGAGTGAAGCTCGAATTTCCGCTGATGGCCCTCCTCTCGGCTCCAATCTCAACAGGCGTATTTCCAACTCGCTTAATGGGAGCTGTCGGTAGAGCCATTCGGGACTATCAACGATAGCTGGATTCTGAGCAGACATGACCAGAAATCTGAGATGGGTGTTCTGATCGACATGGAACGCATGCTTGCTACAATTGGTATGCTGTGCTTCATACCAGACTTTTATATAATTCAGCAGTCCAAAGGTCGCATTTAGGCAGAAGCGCATAGCCACATCAAGCAGTCCACCCTTAATAACGCCTTACTATCACAGGCCAAACATGATAGGTTATATACTTATTATAAGAAAAGCCTCGCCAAGTGTTCTCACTATGGACATGCATACTGCGGGCCGCACATTAGCGTCTAGTGCTCGTCAATTTAACGTAAAGCTGGCTCTTTAGAGACACGATTGCGACCACGCTTGAAGTCATGCTGGCCACACACTTAGTACCCAATTCCGCTTCGCAATACGACACTACTTATATTACGAGATCACTGAGCTCCCTAAAAAGAGGGGTGCATTGCTCTAGTTAGGTCTCACTGACGGCCACCCGCTACCGACTAACTACCTACCCGATTTAAAACCTCAAATTGATTAGGTAGCTATAAACATTTCATCTCACGATATCATAGGAATAAAGGATAAAGAATATAAGCGGGTTAGCTTGCAAATCTACGGGCCTCAAGCAGCGGAACGGCGAGGTTCCATTTTATAAATGTGAGGGAGATACAGGCTTTGAACCTAGAGCAAGAGTTTTGTGGATGAATACCGGATATCACATTGAACAAGATCTTATGCGATCAGTTCACTGCAATTACTCGCTTAAAACGGAAGCTGTCTATAATGCATCGGCAATAGCCATTACTGCTTACACCACTTCATTTACACTTTTTTACGGTAGAAGTAGCCCAAATAGATTGTCAAGTCCAAGCAATAGATCATCAAAAGCTCATCTTCTTTTCTTAGGCCACAGTGACTGATGCGGCCCAGCTATCCTGACTTAAAATAATCGCTGTCTAATATATGCACGCTAAATGCCAGCACAGAATCTCTCGTTCATTATCCCCCAAATCTCTCCTTTGTTGGAAATGAGATAAAATTAAGACGCAGAAAACACTCCAGCTGTGAATTTTATAACCTCAAAACGCCGAAATAAACGATACGCTTCCCTCTTAAACCATGGATGTATTAACTTTTTTCTTCTCAGCTCCCGAAAAGGCGTATAACAAAGTGGCCAGACCTTTGCCGCCGCCAGAAATTGCAAGAGCAGTTGCTGATCCAGAAGTTCGATAAATAAGAGCACCGAGTAGACCTCCGACGACAAGTGCGACAAGAAACGAGACGCGTCTTGTCCGAGGATGGTTATCCACAACAAAGAGCTTTCGGTCAATCATAAGATCTACCCACGCTGCAGTTGCCATGGCGGTACTGATTTCAGTTGCTGCCAGGCTTCGGGACTGCACCACCTGGCTACCGGCGGCAAACGCCAGCAAGGCCACAACACCAACGGCTGATGGGCCGTGGTCACGAACTCCATATCGGTATTGAACCGCGGCAGCACCAAAGACAAGACAAGTTTGGACCAGATTACATAGAATAAGCCACCATCGCTTCCGAGGACCGACGACATGGCTCAGTTGGCCAGTTAACCACCCTGCGAAAAGAAAGACACCGAGTCCGGTGCCAATGTTGGCAGTGTAGAACATGTCGCCGTTAAATTTGGGTATAACAAGGGCCAGACATAAGAAGATGGTGTTGCCTGTTTGGTTCGAGGCAAAACAGTGATAGTCTGGGAATGTTGTTGCATCTTAAATAGTCTTATGTTAGCCTTTGAAAGCAGAAATTGTGTGTAGAAAAGGGGTAATCTACCTTGAATGCCTGTGCAAATTGTTATCAACAAAAGTTGGAGCTCAACAAATAGTGACGTGCGGACGTCCTGCGTGAAGTGATCGATAAATCCATTCTCAATCTCAGATTTTTCGGACGTCTGCGGAGTCTGTTGTCCAGTAGAGATCGACCCATCCCGACTAGTGTCTTGAGGGCTGATGGCGATCTTGACCTCTGTTCCAGCCATTGAATCTGTCAAAGATGGGCTGATAATATTTCAATGCATAAGGCTGAAAACCTGTTGATTTCGATCAAAAAAATAAAGGTTCAGCGAGAGGCAAAACCTGGGGGCAAAGATTTACTTAATACAAACGTCGGGACCGACTTCCGTCTGAGGCACGGTACGAAAATTGGATAACCGCCGGCCCCACGTCCGAACTCAGGATCCAAGGGAGCTGCTTCAAGGAGAGAGCTAGTAACGGACTTTTCCGGCCAAGCAGCTTGGCGAGAAGCGCATACATGATGATATCGCTGCTTTTAACAAAACCTGCCTCTCGATCAAGTTGTGCGCGCTGATATCTCCGCAGCGCGGAAAGCATGTCTTGGCGAACATGGTTCGCGAAAAGCTCGACTCAAGTTGCACACAAAATGTCTTCACCAAGATGTGGAGTTTGCTATTTCTAGTCGCGACGCTGAAGGTCAGGAATAAGGGAAATAGACATCTTTTATGTTCATAGCATACAATTCAGCACATTTCAGCCAGGCCACCACATCCTAGAAAGCAACTTTTTGCCCTTTCGCTACTCACGATACTCACGATGGCTGCTTATTCTGATGGCCGAAGTCCGACAGACACAGCCGCATCCAGCTCAGCTCACCGACTAGGTATCATGCGCGTTGGCTCTTAGATAATATTACGTACATGTGTTCCAGCAAGGTAAGACAGGGGCGGCGTCATCGAGAGCAAAGAGAAAATTCACAATCACCCGATCTAAAGCGGCGTGGCGGCGAAAGCCTGTTTCTTCCAACCAATAGCCAGGGGCTGACCATCCGCATCGGGTGTGGGCCCCGGCCGGCTGCCGACCAGCCAGCCGCGCGGGCCGGAAGAAGATCTAATTGCAGCTCCACCGATGCCGCCGACATCCGCGCTGCCAATACTGCTGTTTTGGAGGGAAATGGTTGACGAAATGAGGTTGGAATAAGGTAAGGTATATAGTTATAGGAGATATAGGCGGGAGAGTGCCTGAAAAAACGTGGAGTTGGATGATCTGGAGAATATATGGAGTAGATCTTGATCGATTAATTGTGGATGTGACTCTGCCAGGAGTATGTCTTAGACACTCTATCCAGGAGCACATGTAAGTTGTAGATGGTACAGGCATGACTAAGAACGCCTACTTGAGATTAGGGTCTCCAAACTACTTGTACTGCCTACCCAGTATTCTCGCTATACCTCATATATAAGCAACATGTAATCTCACAGGCAGTAAGGTATTTTTCTCGCCACGGAAGTTGCAGTAGCGGCGCGAAGTTGCAATAGCTGATATAGCAAGCTTGCATGATTCTGTTACCAAGCAATGAACATTTCCACTGAAGATATTGATCCACGAAAATTAGAAAAGAAAACGATTTGTACCATGATTCTTCCCCCAAGGTAATGCCGTATGAAGGCAGATTTGAGCTAACGTTTAAAAACGGCATGTCAGTCGCTACATTCTCTTGAACTCTCATATTTTCCGGCCTTTGGTTTAGCAAATGGCTGGTTCCTAGAACTTTTTTCTCAGTGCTTTTAAAATGTGAAATAGTAGTCCATTCACGTTTTTACTTTCATCATATCATCATTTCATCCAGACTTCGTTTTGTGCGGATCGCTATCTCTCGGAATTTAGCCGCAGCTTTGCCGACAGAGCAGCAGCGTTCGTGCACCGCAACGCGTTTAATGGAAATCACGTGTTGTCGCATCTGCTGACTAACCGACGCGACACGCGATGCTCGGACAGCACCACTTTGATATTATTGTTCCCGCCGCATACGATTGAGTACGAACTGCGATACGGCGTGCAAGGGTCTGGTCTCCATGTTCGCCAGAATCCCAGATGCAGACCGGCCTGGCATTCAGTAGCCGGCTTCATGACTCGAAATAACCTCTCAGGCCACATCTCCTGGTTGTTGAAGAACGTTGCGTTATCAAAACCCACCGCCCGCGAATTTCCCACAACAAGCGATACCTCTTCGTTTCGGTTTTCGCAATTGCAACCTGCCGATACGCCTGTGGCAAATCTAAGTCAAGCAACAACTGCATCAACCAGCGCAGACAAACGGATATCCCAGGTACAGGCGTCTGGGAGCTCAAATGGCCTGCCGAAGAGAGAAGAAGCTTTACAGGATCAAG
This sequence comes from Trichoderma erinaceum, assembly GCA_026401215.1. Lineage (NCBI taxonomy): Eukaryota > Fungi > Ascomycota > Sordariomycetes > Hypocreales > Hypocreaceae > Trichoderma > Trichoderma erinaceum. The sequence continues at coordinate 44,322 of JALIRY010000047.1, forward strand.
AAGTGGTGGTGTTAGAGGATGACAGTATGGGCCGCTTGAGCTTATCTACGAAATCGAAGAAAACATCGCTTTTGTCCCAAAATGGCCAGCTCGCAACACCGTTGACGACTGATCCTGAGACCAAACCAAGCTTGAATGAGCATTCAAGGTCTAGAGGTGCGTAAGCCAGATGATTCTATAAGTGCTCATGGATTAATTACTTCGCAGCAGCAACAAAATCCACGATTATAAAACAAGATGGCATATCAGAAACGAAACCAAGCTCACTTCGTCGTATCTCGTCGCCGGAATTCAGCACTGATTTCGCCGACTTCGATGATGATGACTTGGAGTACATGGATCTAACAAGAACAACCGGTGCATCTGACGAAGAGTTACTACAATTCGGCGATGATGTGAAGGTTTGGACGGAAAAAGATGCATCTTGGGAGGCGCCGCTGCCTCAAGCCAAAAAGAGGAAGAGTGCTGATACCGGCGACGCTTCTGCTGAAAGCCAATTCCCAGATGTATATCAGCTTCTGGGAGCTGATCCTCCAGTCCCGACTCCTGGTCGTCGATCCGCGAATAAAGTAAGCTTTTATTATTCATTATTCTCATGACCAAGAAAACAAGTTGAAAGATATTATGTTGCTAAACTATTCAAGGCTGCAAAAAGTGAATTATCCAAGATGTCTTTGGATGGGCCTTCGTCCCCCTTAAGTCGAGCTACTGCCCAAAAGGCACCATCTCCTATCAGGCGGACTCCAGAAAAAGACTACGCTATCAGCAGTTCTGAAAGACGAAAGAAGTTGAAGGTTGCGAATGAGCGGCCTTCGTCTCTAGGCTCTACAGATCTCGATGATGCTGCTCAACCTGAGCCACGACAAGCTAACGAATACTTCATCCCTGATTCCGACGATGAGTTTATCACACCGCCGCCGTATACAACTACTCCCAAGAAAAAGTCGGCGAAGCCTTTTGTAGATGTACAAGAGGAGGACGCTTTTCTCATGGATGTTGAAGATCTAGCTGTATCTCCTAGGCCAAAACAACCACGTTCATCTCTACCTCCTCGGCCAGTGCAGACTGAAAATTCACATGCTCTACCCCGCCAGAGCATATCTGAAAGCCAGAGCACTGGCACCATCAATAATTCTGACGAAACACACCCACCGCAGCATATACTTCCGTCATCTAGCCAAACACAGAAAATCTTGTCTCGCATTTTGGCAAATCCACAGCTTCTAACCCAACAAAGTGAATTTCTAGACAACAGAATTCAGCAAAATGATCGAGACTTCTTACAAGCTATAAACAACCGGCTACCGAAAGACAAGAGAAACGAAATCAAAGCAGAAAAAGAACGACTCATCCAACAGCAAAAAGCGATGCAAAGTCTCAATGAAGCTGTGAACAGCTATAGAGCCTTGAACGAACAGCGAGAAGCAGTTGCTCTGCAGGTGGCCCAGTCTTATTCAAAGGGCGTAGATACAGATGAAGACGAAGCCCGACTTGATGAACTTACTGAGCGTGTCGAGTCAACAGAACGAGAGCTTTCCCAAAAGCTTGCCGAGGCAGGCCTTGACGAGTCCAGTTTCACGGAAAAACAAAAGGGCCATGTTCGGAATGAGAGAGACGAGCATATTGTGGTGCTTGGTACGCAAGCTGGGCACAGAGGCATGGTCAATATGTCGCAGAGCTCAAGAGATATTCCACTATCCATGGGAGGAACTCAAGTTGTTCACCAAACGCAGCTACCCGAGCCGATTCGATCACAACTAGGGAATGAGCCGACGCACAACTTTTCTCTTCCTGATCGTGCCTCTAGATCTGTTTCAAGAGCCGCACCGCATTCCAACATAGATCATCTCATGGATGTAGAAGATGACTTCTTCTCTGATTTTGACGAGATTGAGGTGCAGTTGCCTTCGAAATCTGCAAAGAAGACCACTCAGCTTGACAAAGGCAAAACTCCTATGAGAAATCGCACTCAGCGATCAGGAAATGAATTTAGCGATTTCAGCGACGATGCTGATATGCTTGCGTTTGCTCAAGACTACGAAATACGCCAATTTGCGGACGGGCCGCCCCAAGATTCCCGAGTGTTTTCAGAAACCTCGGGAAATGCCTTGCCTGTGCCAAAACAGAGGCAGCTGCCCTCAAAAAGGCCACCACCTCCAGAACCGTCTCAAACAAGGATACCGCCAGAACTTATGAGGCATTCTTGGTCTGCAGACGTCCAAAAGATCTTGAAAGATCGATTCAGGATGAAAGGTTTCCGTCATAATCAATTAGAAGCCATCAATGCCACACTCGCTGGCGAAGATGCATTTGTTCTGATGCCAACAGGTGGTGGAAAATCTCTCTGTTACCAGCTTCCAGCCGTTGTCAAGTCTGGGAGAACGAGAGGAGTAACCATCGTCATATCTCCTTTACTGAGTTTGATGCAAGATCAGGTGGATCATATGAAAGCCTTGGGGATACAGGCCGTTGCGTTCAACGGCGAATGCTCCCCCGAGTACAAACGACAGGTCATGTCTGCTTTCAATGAGCGGAACCCAGAGCATTTCATTGAGCTCCTCTACATCACACCAGAAATGGCCAGCAATAGCGTCCAGTTTCTCAACGCCATGGTGAATTTATATCAAAAGAAAAAATTTGCCCGTTTTGTCATAGATGAAGCTCACTGTGTCAGCCAGTGGGGTCATGACTTCAGACCTGATTACAAGAATTTGGGCCAGCTTCGGTCCAAGTTTCCCAACGTGCCTGTCATGGCCTTGACAGCTACTGCAACCCAAAATGTTATTGTCGACATCAAGCATAATCTTGGCATGATCAACTGTCAAGTGTTTTCACAAAGCTTCAACCGTCCGAATTTGTATTATGAAGTCAGGCCGAAAGGTTCAAATCCGGTGGCGACACAGCAAATTGCCTCTCTAATCAATTCCAAATACCGGAATGTCACTGGAATTGTGTACACAATCTCACGAAAACAAGCTGAAGACGTCGCCGAGAAGCTTTCAAACAATGGTATTGCAGCCCGCCATTATCATGCTCAAATTACGCCTGCGGAAAAAGTTGAGGTGCAGCAAGCATGGCAGAAAGGCCAAATCAAAGTTGTAGTAGCAACCATTGCGTTTGGTATGGGTATTGATAAACCGGACGTCAGATTTGTTATGCATCATGGCATTCCGAAGAGCTTAGAAGGCTATTACCAAGAAACTGGTCGTGCGGGTCGAGATGGGAAACCCTCTGACTGTATCTTGTTTTATGGAAAAGGGGACATAAGAGTCCTCAAAAAACTGATCATAGATGGAGAGGGCAGTAAAGACCAGAAAGAAAGACAGATGGTAATGTTGAACCGCGTAACGGCATTTTGTGACAACAAGGCCGACTGCCGACGAACTGAGGTCCTCCGCTATTTTGGGGAAGATTTCAACGCGTCTCAATGCCACAAGACTTGCGACAATTGCCAGGCCGGGCTCGTTTTCGAGCAGCAGGACTTTTCAGAATATGCCATTGCCGCTATACGAATCGTTCAGCAGCAGTCAAGGCTCACGGCGAATCAATGCGCGGATATTCTGATTGGTAGGAAATATCCAGAATATCAAGAACAGAATTCGGACGAGTATCACGGCATAGCCAAGGGAATGAAGAAGCATGAGATGGTGCGCGTTATTGACCGCCTCTCAGCTGAAAAGGGCTTCCATGAAGACAATATTGTTGGAAATCATGGTGTTGCTATTCAGTATCTTCGAATAGGACCTGCCGCCAATCAGTTTTTAATGGGACGGCGGAAATTGATGTTAACAGTCCAAGTTTCGGACGAGGGTGGCTCAAATCAGGCGAAGACAAAGAAAACCAAGGCCAGCAAAAAGCAAAAAGAGCCAGCAGCAAATGTGCAGTCAACATACGTCTCTTCACCAATCAATAGACGCAGAAAAAGAGCGGCAGTCGTCGATAGCGATGACGAGTCGAACTTGCCTATGACATCACGTGGCTATGTCAACGATGGATTCGTCGTCTCGGATGAGGAGGACGAGGAGGATGAAGAGGATGAGGAAGCCTTCGAACCGCTCCCACAGCATCGGCCTGCAAAACCGACTTCGAAACCTACCTCCAAAAAGACATCAAGACCGGAGCCTATCCCGAGCACACATAGACTGCAAGATCTGCCAGATATTCACCAAGACGTGGTGGACGCTTTTGTTCAGGAGGCACGTCAATTAGAAGAGCGTATCCGAAATAAATTAGGCCTCAGACGGCCAATGTTTACAGACACTCATCTGCAAGAAATGGCTATCAACTGGACCACCTCGATTGACAGGATGAGCCGCATTCCCGGGATTGATGTCGACAGAGTCAAAGAGGTTGGCCCAAAGCTTATCCCATTGCTGAACATGTATCATGCATCTTATTGTGAGATTGCTGCGGCAGACGCTGGCACTGGCGCCTCGACCTCCAATTTAGATCAAGAAATAGTAGACTTGATCAGTTCTGATATCGATGTCGATGAAGATGAAGAGGGGGGAGGGGAAGACTCCCATTACTTTTCTTCGAAACCAACAGCAGATGTTCAAGCCTTCCATGATAGGCTACAAACATTGAATAGCCAGCCAACTCAATCGAGAAGCAGATCTTCCTATAGCCGAGGAGGAGGCAGGAAATTCTCTGGCAAAAAGTGGCCCAAGAGAGGCGGTGCAGCTGGAGGCTCCCAACGCCGGGGTAGTGGTTCCAGCAGGAGAGGTGGTGGTTCCGCAGGTGGTGGTGGTGGCGGTGCGTCGTCTTCACGGTCTGCCCCTGGAGGAGGCGGAGGCGGCGGCGTGTCCAGGAGAGACGGTAAAATCGTCAAAAAGAGCGGAGGTGGCATCGGGCTGATGCCGTTATGATCACTGGTCACAGCCTAAATGAGTCGACACTTCATCTTTACAGCAAAGATAGACTTCTTACAGAAAAAAAAAGAGCAAAGGGCCAGCCTATTGATTTACGTATATGATGTTAGCTTTTGCAGTTTTTCTGCGTGTGGCACAAGATCCGAGACGTAACGAAGATATCCTTCCTCCTAGCATTCTGCTCTTAACGCTACGACGTTAAAGGCAGAGAGCATTGCATTTAACGAGGCGAATTTCTTATTTGGGCGATGGAGCGTTTCGGCATTTACATGCTTATCCTTTCGAGCGGCGCATTAGAAAATAAAAGAGGAAAATATTGGATGCGGAATATGGCTCAGCGATTAGAGGCAACATGAGTAGATACAATGAAACAGTCACGCATATATATATATGTATTTATACATGTAACTCATCTTTACTACGTGTTGTTGTATCGGCCCTGTTCCACGGTAAAATCATGAATCAGTAATTGCTCAGCTGAAGATGGAGAGAGCATATCGCCACATGATAGCTCAGGGCTTTGCGAATATGTAATAAGCAGGCATTCAACTTTCAACCTTCGCATGATAAACCTGAGAGGCTTATTACAAAAAAAAAAAGAAAGAAAGAAAGAAAAGAAAGAAAACAAACCCCATATCATCTATACGTGCAAGTTCCTCTCTCAAATGACGGCGGAGAAAGGAGAGAGCGAGAAACAGATTGTGGTGGAAGATCTTGACGCTGTTGAATAGAGAGTGTTGCATAATCTCATTCTCTGACTCATTGTGAGTCCAAGCGCCGATTGGCACGCCACGATGTTTTCGCTTCATGGTGATCAATGTATAGGTGCTGGCGTGGAGCACATGGCATGGCCGCTGGAATCAAAGGTTTGTTAATTTTTCTTCGTTTGCGTGTATTTAGCTCGGTAACGAGGCCTGGTATATATACGTATTTTGTATGTATACTTACTTATATATTCTACTATACAAAGTATCCCAGCTTTGACTGGGTCGTAGGCCGAACGAGGCTGCCCAGCCTTCCCACCAGAACAGCCAGCATATGAATCCCAATCGCCGGTTTCGACGGATACAGGATTGAAGACGAGGTCGAGTTTACGTATAAGCTACTTATGAGCAAAATATCAGATGCGCAAGGCGTTAAGAAGGGTTACATTGAGAGTTCGAAAGGGCCATGTGATGCATGTACTATGGCTCATGAAGCAAAAGGACAAGTGATTTCTTTGAAGAGTGGGGAAATAACATGTTGATTACTTATAAGTAGCGATCATTACGTGTTTTGATTCTCAAGTTTTGGAAGTAAACCAAGTTTAAGCTTTTATTAAGCTTACGTCTCGGGAATTATGGTCAAAATAGGAATATTCTCTAACTCCATAAAGGAATATTCTACAGATCCATGGGGAGCACTTAATAATTATAAGATTTCTAAGCGGCATATAAAGCGCATGCCTATGCTACTCTATTACGTATACTGCGTGAAAATAGGCATATATACATAGTGTATGTATTAATATTCAAGGTAATTTACACTGGAATACTATTGACAATCTACAATAGACTCTATTCGGCAATATGGGCATTCCAAATGATATCACGCTTTACATGGCAGCGACGCCCAACGGCATCAAGATTTCCATCCTGCTTGAAGAGTTGGGCCTGGAGTATAAGGTGAAGACCTAAATACGCTTATTAACAAGAAACTAACTAACTAACAATTCCCCCTCTCTTTGTATGCTTAAGTCCGCGTTATCGACGTCAGCGTCAACGAGCAAAAAGAGCCTTGGTTCCTCAAGTTTAACCCCAACGGCCGACTTCCCGCCGTTTAAGATAAATGGACGGACGGATCCGACATTAACGTCTTTGAGAGCGGCGCTATCCTACAGTATCTCGTAGATCAATAGATAAAGACAATAAAGTCTCGTATCCTAGGGATTCTAAAGAGAGATGGGAAGTAAACAGCTGGGTAGGAACTGTTGTTATTTTCTGCGATTATAACAAAGAAATTATAATTTATAGTCATCTGTTCTCTCCGTTTCTCTTTCGTTTAGGACATCTAGGCTGATGATTGGACTTTGCAGACTACACGGGAATCTCGTTGGACAAGTTCCCGCACATCGACAAGTGGCTCAAGATGCTTTCCCAGCAACCGGCCTTCCAAAAGGGTCGGCAAGTACCTTAAGATAGCCAGCGTTTAAGGATAGCAAAGTAGGACGCTCGAGAGTGAGAGAAGACAGCTTCTCGAAAAGAAATCAATCAGCAGTTACATCTCACATGACCAGTATATAGTAAACTCGCCAGTCGCTACATGGATTAAGAAAAGCCCACACAAGAAAAGCCCATTTCATGTCTAGTTCCAATCAAATATCAGGAGTAAAGTGTTCGGATTGCCTCTAGTTAAATTGAAGAAGAAAAAGAAGAAAAAAAACATTGTAGAGCTAGCTGTAGCATATAACAAGCTAGCTCCGGGAATCTCAGCTATTTTAACAGCAAAACAAAACAATATATATGACAAAGAATGAGGATAAGGCACGCGCAATGAGACCGATCAGGGAGAATGGGGAAAAAAAAAGGATTGAATTAGTTAAAGCAATATTGGGAAAAATAGAAGGAAGAGAGTGGAAAATAAAGAAAACAAGATGCCGACACATGCCGAGCAAATCCACCTTTGTGTCGCGTCCTTTCTTTTTCCATATCACCTCCTTCACACACCGCCAGCTCAGCTCGCTTCGCTTTGCTCCTCTTTGAATCCTTTACGCCACGCTATGGAAAAGACAAATAATAGAAATTACTTGAGATGAAAAAAAAAAAAAAACACGAGTGGCGTGCTATATATGTGAGCCGAAGTGAGCAAGGTGGATTTTTTTGGTTTTTTGAAATTGAAGAGCTTCATATAAAATAGCATTCGACAAGTGGTGTTACAGAAGAAGCAAAGAAACACGCAAGATAACAGACAATCCGATTCCAATTCCTTTTTTTTAAAAAAAATTTTGATACCATAATCGTATGAATTTGCTGTCAAATATTGTTGCTTCAAAATCGCCACCTGGGCTTGAGATCTTTCGGCTCAGGAGGGTTGTCACTATATTTGCGAGAAGTGAACCGGCTGAATATGGGGAGGGGGCTTGATCCACCCCTTGAGTCTGGTCTTCTTGGCATTGGCAGCAAGCTTTGCCGACGAGACGAAGCCAATGAGCTGCTAGGGCGGACGTTTTGAGTATCCAAGTTCAAGGTTGAAGCGGTGGGCTGCACGTTGGAACGACGAGATGGCGTTTGTTTGGACATAGTAGATTGCGAATACGGCCCGGGAGAGGTGAGACGCTCACGGAATGAAAGTCGGGAGTGGCCTGTCCTAGACCAAGATCTGGGGAATGACTCGGACATGGGGGATTCTGAGCCGGCCCGTGTAAGAGAACTTCGAGGGGTGGGCAGCTTGGAGGTAGAGAGCGGCGTAAGAGCAGACGTCGATCTTACAGGCGCAGGCGTCCTGTGCGGGGTGTGGCTACTATCGACATCCAAAGTATTGGCAGAAGAGTTCCATCTTGGTCTGTGCCCCATGGTCGAGGCAGGTCGGAGGGTTGAGGCGGATGCTGAAGGGGGGTAGTAGGACAGCCTAGAAGGAGTCTTTTTGCCAAGTCTCGAGACAGGAGCAGGCAATGATGAGTCCCTTCGGCTAGAGGAGGAGGACATGAGGCTAGAAGAGCTTGCATTGGGAGATCGAAGCTGATTTACACCCTGTTTCCGTGCGGGTGTGCGTGGGTCGCGGCCCATGTTTGGCATAATCACAGACGAAGGGGGAGAGCTTCCTGGAGTTTCCATGCCGCTGCCATTGGTGGACCTGTCATTGGAGAGCATGCTGGAGATTGAATCTCGTAATTTCTGGCTCTTTCTCTCTGTGTAAATATCCTCCAGAACAGCATCCATATCTCCCATATCGAGCTTTAGTGATTCCCATCGCGTTTGCATTTCTGCATGGAGACGCAAGATCTCGCCATTGACGGTCAAACGATCTTTGACGCCCTTGTCAATGATAGACAAAACTCGCCCAATAGCGGGGCCGTAATGTGTCTTCTTAGCTTCGTAGCTCTCAATCTTTTTGGCGATGGAAGGTTGGTTCGTCAAATGCATGCCGGAATCAATAGCTTCCCTTAGCTTCATCAGAGATCGTTCCACAGACTCGTGCATCTTCTGAGCCTGTCGTCCCGCACCGCGGAAGACAATGACCCATCTGTCTTCCCCAAGCTCTTTACGCAGAGACTCTGCGTCCTTTTCAAGCTTCTTGTAGCTCGCATCCAGGCCATCGTGTCGCATATCCAGCTCTTCACATGCCGTAGGAAATGCATGCTTCGCCCTTTGTTCAAAGACGGACAGTCGCATGGGAAGGAAATCTAGAGATGCTCTCAAAGGCTGCATCCGAGCAAAAAGGGCAAGCAGGCTAGAATCATCTTGAGACATGGCCGTATTGCCTGGTGCGTTGGGAGTAAGCGGCAACGCAAGACTGAGACGGCTCGGCGGTTGCAGCCGCGCAGCTGAGAGGGGATTGTCTTCCACAATAGTCTCTAGGTCACCAATGTCGACATTGTCGCCATTTGCGGCAACGGCAAGGCTCTTGTGCCGACGCTCCTCCATCTCAAAGACGAGCCGCGAAAGTTCATCCATCTCGGTCTGTATATCGCCCAGTACGCTGTTCCATAGTTCTTCCCATTCCATGGCAATTTCCACTTGGTTCCGCACGCTCTGCAGAGTTCGCTTGATCCGAGCCCATTCATCTGCAATCGCCTCCATCTGGGTAACGGCTCGTCTGAGATCGTCGGTCGAGGCGTCAGCAATATCAGGCCGGTTTTGCAGTTCATCGATGGCGTTAACATAGGCGTTGATGAGATGCTCGAAACGGCTGATGGCATTTTCAACTTCTTCCAGGCCTTCACGGCCACCAGCTGCAGCCCACTCTACGTCATCTTCACTGTCCAGTCCGGCAACGACTTCTTGGGCCTTGGAAATCCAGCTGCGAATCTGTTCAGCAGCGTTGATAAGAGCCTTGGAAGCTACCGGTGCGGTTGGGATTGCTGAAACCTTGCTAGAGAGTGCATCTGCATCAGGGATACCGAGCATGGTTAGCTGAGCTAGCTGATTAGCAAAGGACACTCGTGAGAGAGTGTAGATTGACCCAGGTCGGTTGTGGCTCGGCGTAAAGTATGAGTTCATGTCTGGCGTGAAATCATTGTTGAAGGCGAGTATTTCGGGAGGCGCTGTTTCTACAAGTGGCGATTCCTTTGGCGGAGGAGTGGGAGGGGATGGAGAATATGCGGGGGAATAGGAAAGAGAATTTGAAGGTGAGTGTGAAGGGGAAGCGGCGGGAGGCGAGGAAGGCAAAGGCGGATATTCTTTGGGAGAAGGCGGACGCGTAATTCGTTCAAGGTGCTCGCGTCGAGTATCCAGAGTGACCTTGGTTCCATTACCGTTCAAGTGGTCGGGCAACCGATACTTTTGCGTGTCCATGGCGAGAGATTTGGCGAGGGCGTCCTCGAGGGATTCTGGTTCTTGGATATCAGGCAGTTCAGGTAGCTGATAGGAATCAGCGATGGGAGACATGGATAAGTCGTCCGACTGGCTCAACGATCTGCTATGAGGAGGAGGGGCGCCGATGCCTTTCCAGGGACGGCCGCGGCGAGAGATGACGGCGGTGACGGATCCTGCCTGGTGTTTCTCGTCGAGCTGGCGAAGCTGTTCTTCGTCAAGTCGACCGATGGAATCGATGTGCTGCTTCTCGATGGCTGCTCGCTTGGCTGCTGCTTCAAGGCCCAGAGCCTTTAGGCGAGCAGCAAGACCAGGTGATGTCTTTCGAAATGCGGCAACCAGGACTTCATGCGACGGCTCGGGTTCCAGAAGAGTGCTGCTTCGGCTGCGATATTTGCTGGAGGTGGTGCTGGTGGTAGGGCTCAGAGCAAGGTCGGCAGCATCGACTGGAATCGCGTCGTGGCAGATGCTACCGTTGCCGTTACTGGCCCTGATGATGCTGTCAATGTTATTATTGTTGTTAGTGTCGCCGTTATCGATACTCGCGCTGCCGTTGGTCCTTGGTGTTGACAGATCTGCAGGTGCTGTGTTATGTGAGGGGGTGGATGCGACCGTGGCGGCAAGCGTGGCAGTAGCTGCAGCTGAAGCCGAAGCTGGAGCTGGAGAGGCTTCTGAAGCCGGAGCAGCGTAAGGGGTGGCGGGCGACTGAGTTGTTTGGACGGTTTGACCAGTGAATTTTTGCAAGTCTATGTCCCGCTCGGCTGCATCATGGCTGCTCGGCTGCTGTTCGACGTCGCGGTTCGGACTCAGACCCACGTCAGCGTCTGTTGAGCTCTCGTTGGCCGGAGTCGAGTCGCGGTCTGGGCTGCCACTGGCGACAGCAGAATGGCTGGTGGTCATGGGCCGCAGGTGATCGCTGGGGTTCTGTTGAACCCGCCCGCCCACAGGATCGCAGGGAACTCAGAGTCGTCTGCGGCGTAGCAAGCGGCGCGCTAGCGGAGGGCCCAGGTGCCTTTCAGTGGACGGCGGCCCTGAACGGCGCCCTGCTGGCTGTGCAGCGGCGCAGTGGGTGGGAGGGGCAAGTCGACGGAAGTGTGTTGATTGCACGCACGTAGGGGCCGGCTCGAGATTGGTTACCGAAGCCGCCACCCGTGAGGCGTCCAGTGCTGCTGATAAGCCGTTGTTGCGGTCCTCGTTTGGAATGAATTTTTTTACTGTCTCGCGACGGCCCAATCAAGACGCGCAGCCTGCTAGAAAACTCCCGACGGTGCCGCCAACCCAAGCGAGCCTTGAAGTCTGCGCAAGTGGGCTGGTATGTGCGGATGCACGGTAGGGTTCGTTGGATGCCTGCGCTGGCCGCGTTGCTGGAGACCCAGCTTTTGGCTGCGCTGGCCAGGAGACTGGGCGAAAGAGCGGATATTCTACCCGCAGACGATGCGGTGCTGGTGGAGAGTGCTGCAAAGAGACGGCAGCTCGCAGGAGACAGCTATCAGCGGAAAAAGTAGGCAGTAAATGGAAGAGATAATGCTTGGGCGAGGCCGTGACGTCGTCAACGGATTATGCGGCTACCAGGTCGTCAAACTGGCGAGCGCGCAGTCAGAGAGCTTGTTGTTTGTCGTCGTCAATAGGGATCAAGTCGGGCTCTGGCGGTGATCTCCTGGAAGAAGGCTCGCGATGGGCCTTGGCCATGAGCTGGCTGAATCAAGTAAGGCCCACGTACCGGGGTTGTTCGACTCCCAGGCTGGCCGAAGTCTGGGTCAGATAAGAAGGCTGAAAATAGTCGAGTACAGCGAGAAGTCGGCAGGAGAAGAGAGGGCGGAGGCGGCGAGCACGAAAGCCAAAATCGGGAGATTGGACGAATAGCCCAAGCACAGATTGCTTGAGTGTTGCTCTATGGTGAATCAAAAAAAAGGGGGCTGAAGGAGAGGGAAACTCTGGTCAGGAGGGGTGCAAGAGGAAGAAGCTCAAGTTAATTAACGGGAGCTGCTCGTTCCTGAGCTAAGAGAGAGAGATGATCTACTAGAAGAGGTACCCTCATCTCCCTCGGGGGGTACTTGTTACTTTTGGGCGTTATGGCCTCTCTGCTCTCGAGGCAGTTTTGATGCGCCAAAAAAAAAACTTGCACTTTTATTGGGACTACGCAAGTGGATGAATGGATGTGGCATGGGGGCCACGTATAGCCAACGGGACAATGAAATAAGAAAGATATTTTTAAAAAAAAAGTCCTTGAGCTCGACAAATGGGATCCTGGCGAAGCTGCTCTCTGTGTGCCTTACAAGTGGACAGCCCTGGACATGTACCTTGCTGTGATGGCCGAGGTACCTTGCTGGGACTAGCCCGTACCTGAGGTATGGAGCGTGTTACTGGAAATGGAATCTCTGTATTATCACAGCTGCCTATCAAAGGGCTTGTGCGCAACTGAGAGCCCGCAAAGGATAGGTAGATCAACGACCAGATGTGACACGTGTGAGAGCGATGCGGCGCTGTGCACTGGTGGTACTGTAGAAGATGCCACCTTTCAGCGCGCCTAATGAATAGCACTCGCTGAGACAATGCATGGGACGAAGCAAGGGCGAGAAGCGATGGAATGGTGATAGGGACGGATGTGGGCTAGCTGCCGGCTAGGCAATAACTGGCGTGCTGCAAATTGCTTTGTTGGGGACCAGTTCCAGCGGCGGCGCACGCTAATGCTGCCACTGCCGTTCCTCCACAGCACAGCTTCATGTTCCCTACAGCACTGCAACGTGCAGCTTTGGCGCTGCGTTGCACTGAATGCGCGCTAGGATTAGAGCCATGTCGGGCTAATTAGCGCATCCCCACCGCTGACACGGGAGCTTCCACAGCACTTCCACAGGCATCCCGCTTCTGGCAGCTTCAAACCACTTGAAACGCTGTGAAATCTCCACGGCTCCATGCCTGTCCGGCCCGCCTCCACCAGGGCGTCCTGCAGCCATTTTCTGCATTATCAACCTGGCAACATTAGCTTGCCGTCCGATATGCCCAGGTCCTTGCGATGGATGCTTTCTTACAAGTAATTCCATGCTGGGGTCACGAGGGCTGTCGAATGGCAGAAACGGCGGGGGAGACTGTCAAGATACCTGCGACTACTACAATGGGGCAGTCACTCGAGATAGTCGCTGGCCGCCATTTACTTTGCCGAGCTCATGGTGCTAGTAGCGGCCTGGTATCTGGTTGGTAGCTAGCCCCGAGGTAAATTGCCTTGGTCCATATAATTGGATGGCCAATCTCTCTGCTCGTACATGATGCGACGCGACGGCCCGCGCTATTCGTCAGTGGCTACCTCCAAGGTACATGTCTGGGAAGAGCTCGAAAGCGAGCAGCTATTCTTGGCGAGCTGATGATGCAATAGCAATACGAATTATATGTACGGAGCATTTTAAGATACGCATGAGTGTACAAGGTTGTATTATCATATCAACTTTTGGGCATCATCAGGCACTCAATGGAGAGTGACAGTTGGGTCGACGTCGTTGTACGGCACTCGTAGCACGTACAGTACCTGAGAGTGGCTTGCGCTCTTAAACCTTGGCGGCACAACCAGCTCTCGTCTGTACAATCTATCTACTACAACCTCAACCACAGTTTGATTGCTTATCCTCCATTGATGCTCCGTAGAGCTTCAATGCTTTGAGACGCTTTCTTGCCAGACTTGGACACTGCCGCTTCTGGTCTCGTCAGTTCCGGCCGACTCTGTGGAGATCAAAATTATGCACAGCACGTTGTCCTGGGATATGATTCCAGCGGCAAGGAACCGTGGGAATCGCGATGACAGCGAAAGAAGTGATCCGTCACTTTGCCTGGGGCGCACATGGGCTTACATGGTCGTTGGCCTTTAGCAGTCTGGTACGAGTAAGCCAGGGAACTACCTACCTGGCAGGTCCTGGGACCCTGGCAATGGGAACCTGGGAGATTTCCCAGTCATGGGCCATAATCAAATCGGCGACAGCTACGAGTACGAAGCATCCGGTAATATCATCAGTTCAGGTTACCAATTCCCAACCAACCAGTATCTATGCACCCGCTATCTATTCCAGACATGAAGCGCCGAGACTGAGCTGCACCCGTGTCCAGTAGACATTCGAACTTTGAAGCGATTGGGGCGCTGCCAGCGCTGTGGGTGTTGTGCTGTGCTCTCCTGTGCCGTGACATTATTCAGGCGCAACGCCACGATAGCGGCAAGCTTCGACATGTGCGCTCTCGGACTTGGCGAGAGGGCCAAATTGCACTCTGGGCGGAGATGGACGGACCTAATACCACCTTCCAATGCACTAATCAATGCACAAGTAAGCATCCATCATAGCTCGACGGGCTGCGTGAACCGGCGCACGCCAAAAAACCACACGCCAGAATTAAAGGCCGTTTCAAGTCGTTACCCCCCGGACAACACCAAAACACGCAGCGCAATTTCCCATCTCCACGTCTCCTCCCACCAACTATGTTTGGCGGCCAGAGCCACAGCCCCTGAGCCCGCCGCCTCGGATCTTCAGCACCAGCCCAAGGCAGCCCTACCGGTTTGCTCTCTGTCGCTCTTTTTGCTCTGTCCAGTCTCTTCCGCCGCTTGTGCTCCGTATCCACCACGCTATTACTGACCTGATCTGCCTGCTTGTTAATGGCAGCTACCTAGCAGCCATTTTGCCGTCACTTCAACCTGTTATATCCCCCCCCAGTCCGCGGTGCACGCGACTTGTTCAAGCTGCTTCAGGCCCGCCGGCTTCAGTGAACCGTCTTCAATCCTCCATTCTCTTCGCCCGGCAGCGCTCGCTTCTCTTCTCCTTCGACAACCACTCTGCTCTTTCTCGGAGCCGCAAAGGAGACGAAGAACAAGGATCCGCTTCCCCTCTCCTGCGAGCAAGCACCAGCACTAGAGAGACATACGCAGGACTCCTCCAGCTTCAACTCCGCAACACTCTGCTTCTCTCTCTTGCTGCTACCACCGCCTGTATTCCGTCTTTGCTTCTGCCTCCTCCGCCATGTCTGCCGAAATCGAGAACCGTCCGCACTCTCCCGACGCCGCACCGTCGCAAGCCATCGGCGCAAAGCCTGAGCCGGCCCGCGCTCTCTCGGCGGCTTCCACCACATCCCGAGGCTCCAGCACCGATGCCAACTCCCGAGACTCGCTGGGCAGCGAGCTGTCCTCTCGAATGTCCAACTCCTCTCGCATGTCTACCATGTCGATGCAGTCCATCTCCGGGAGGTCATCTTCCAGGACCCGGCGCCGGGGCTTCATGCGGCCTCAAGGCACCGACTTTGCGAAAAGCGCAAAGTCCCGCGAGAGCGTGATGAACCTGGGCAGCATTGCACACCTGCAGTACTACTTTGCTCGAACCGGCCTGCTTGATGGCAAAGGCGGACAACTAGCCCGTAAGAAACAACCACGAGCAACACTGGATTTGGCAGTCTTGGAGGGCACAGCGCCTATGACGGTACCGACGCCCACTTCTGGGGGATTCGACGTGGACCCCTCATTTGTTTCCATGGGCAGCAGCCCAGATCTGTCTGGACAAGGCTTCATCACCGACAATGTCATGGAATCTCCCACGGGACTGGGCGAGATGGACGACTTCTCGGACGATTTTGAGGAAGACCCTGACATTCTCCCGCCCACAGTCAGCACATACAACCACAGGCAAAAGGTCGTTCCCAAGCCTCCCACGGTAGCGGAGCTAAAGGCAGAGCTAGAGACGACGCTGCGAGACGCTCTCAAGGTCCTGAAGGAAGCAAAAGACCAAAAAGCAGGATCGCATTATGCCCTCAACAATGTTCCTCAGTATAGCAACATGCCTGCAGAAAACACCCAGAGCTGGTACGAGCTACAGGGCATGAATATCCTTGACTTCCTGACCTTGGCCATCCGCGCCGCCAAGAACTACTACACAGCCCATGAACTGCCTGACCGGTTGGACTCGATCAAGTCGGAGAAACAGATTCGGACAGATCTTTTGGGCGTAATGGAGGTGCTGAAGCAGATGGCCATCAGAAACTTCAAGGACGGTATGAAAATCGAAGAGATTGACACCATGATTGCCTGGATCGACAGTGTTTTTGACATCCTCAAGAAGGAGGCGGCTATCGAAGCAACGGAACAGGCCGAGCGACAGAGCTGGTCGTGGATGACGGGCGACTGGACAGGCAAAGAGCTGGAGCGTGAACGACAATTCCTCCTTTCCATGGACCCCGACGACGAACCGCTGCCCGAGTGGACGCCGGCTTCCAGTGCCGCTGAACAACCGACACCGTTCCTAGAGGCCATGCAAAACGGGCTTAGACTGGTGAGGCTGCACAACGCCGCAGTCAAGAAATCGAGGAGGCGATTCGGAGCGATCCCAACCTTCCACGTCGACACGCAGAAGCCATACCGGAGCGCCGATAACCTCCGATACTGGGCCAAGGCTGCCGAGCTGCGCTTCGAGTGCAAGATCTCCATCGACGCCCTGGGCATTGTGTACAACAATGGCCCCCAAGTCTGGCTAGATTTCGAAGCGGCCATCCTAAAGTGGTGTGCGCATGTGAGGGAAGAAATCACAAACGAGTTGGTCTAAGACCCTTGTACTTGCTTTTTGCGCCTTCCTCTCTTTTTCTTCTTTTTTTCGGATTACTTTGTTTTAATAACCGTTTTAATACGTGCATCTACTCATACACTTGTTATTAATACAGCAGAAAAAAGGCCTTCTCGCTCTCTGACGAATTCACGTTTCGATAAACAGACATTTGACTGGAGACTTCTTTTTTCAATACTTTTTTCTGCTGGAACATATGGCCTATCGCCCTCTTGGCCTACAGCATTTTCTTCTTCTTAGCCTTTTCTTTTTGATTTATTATTGATTCTTTCAGAACATATACATACATATACATCGAGACAGAGGGACCGGTTTCTCCTCACTGAGACAAAGATTGACGCTATATTACTACCAAGGACACGCATTTTTTTTTTTTACTTTGTTCCCTCTCTCTCTCCTCTTAATTTTCAGTCTCTAATTTCTTTACTATATCTTTTCATACTTCTTTTTAGCCTGTCGAATTTACATCGCTGGCGGAGTTTCTTCATTGATTCTACAATTCCTGTTTTACCCCGTCTTACTTGGCCCAACAGATTTTCTTTTCTCTTCTTTGTGTATTCTCACTACAAACATACACTTTTTTATTTTTGTCAATTGGGTCGAGAGGAAGAACAAGAACTAAACAGAAAAAAAGAAAAAAAAAAAAGAAAAAACAACACACATCAAACAGAATGCTGTACAAACATATGGATGGATGGATGGATGGTACAGGAAAGGAGAAATTGAATAGCGCGACGAGCCTGACCTCAAAATGCTATATGTCAACATACAAATACCCGTGGCGTAAGCGCAGGCGCAGGCGCAGAAGGATATTTTGTTTCGATAACGGTGGGGTGGACAGAATGGTAGACTGAGAATGAATAAAATTGGTTATTCATAGTAAAAGGTTAATTTGTAAACCTGTGATATTACTTTGAGGGTGTACTTTGATGCGTATAAAAAACACGCAGTTGTTTTTGTGGTATATTTGTTATCTTCCAAGCACAAAATAACGCCCAAGTTACCATACTAAACTACCTGACATAATAAAACACAAAAGAAGAAGTTCCTTGCCATCTTCATAATGAAAAATCCAAAAAAAGGAATCCTTCGTTTACTCAATATCCACCTTTCGCACCTCCATCCACTCCTTCTCCACCTTCGGCACCGTAACAATCAACACGCCCTCCTCCATCTTGGCTGTGATGCCAGCTCCATCCACTTCCACGTCTTGGTCTTCCTCCGACACTCCCGCGGGAGGCAGCTTAACCTCCTTTTCGAAAAGGCCGACCCTGCGCTCCTGAACCGACGTAAGCGTCTGCAAGAATGCTTCGTCACCAGGGCGGTGGACAACACCAGCGATGCGGAGGGTGCGTGACTGCGGGTTCCAAGTCACGCCAATGTGTTCCTTTTTGGCACCTGGAAGAGCGGCGTGGAGGATGAAAGCAGAGGGAGTGTTGAAAATGTCAATTGGCGGAGTAAAGGTGTTGTCAGCCTCGTTGGACTGCTGCTGTTGCTGCTGGCGGGCGGTTTCTCCGTCAGCAGGGCGGTAGTACCGCTCAGCCTGTTCGCGCAGGTTCTGGAAGAAAGGGTGGTCCATGAAGCCGCGCATTATGCCGGGGAAGTCAAAGGGAGGATGCGGGGGAGGAGGAGGGTGGTGAGGACCTCCGGGGCCGTCAGCGCCGGGACCACCTCCGAAGGGGCCTCCGAAGCCTCGGCGCCATCCGCCGCGACGGCCTCCAAAACGGCCTCGGCCGTGGGCGTGAGCATGAGCATGACCCCAGCCGCCACGACCTCGAGGACCGCCGCCGCGTCCGCCTCGTCGACCAGAGGGATCCTCGGGGGAGTAAAAGGGAGGAGGAACGCCTCCGTGGCCATGATCTTCGCCATCGTCGCTTTCCGAGGGAGTGACTTCAGCGGGATCGGGGAAATCATCTCCTTCCTGCGCAGTGTCTGGAGAAGAGGTATCGTGATTGCCCTTTTCATTCTCAGCCTCTCTGGAAGCGGTGTTCGTCTGGGCATTTCCCGCATTCACATTGTCGCTGTAAGGCTCCGGATGGTCACGATTGCGTCTACCGCGTCCTCCGCGCCCACCACCGCGTCCGCTCCAGTCGGCCTCATCGGGGTAATCATCAGAGTTGAAAGAAAAAGGCGGAGGTGGAGGTGGGTGTGGACCTCCGAATGGGAAAGGGAAAGGCGGCGCTGCGTTGCCGGTGTGATCTACACCGGCGCCTGGCTGGCGAGGAGGAGCAGGGCCGTACCAGGAATGGAAAATGTCCCATGGATTGTCATAATGGGGTGCCATGATGTGTTGTTGTTTGAAGCAAGTTGCAGAAAAGAATCAAGTTGAAGTGGTGTATAGGTAGGTATAGGTATACTGTTGTGTATAGGGCAAAAAGTTACGGCACGTCAAAACTTATCTCGTGGTCATCATCCAACTATATATATGGCAGTAGACTAAAAGCAAGAACAAGCCGCGTAACCCCAATTAATGACTGTTTTAGGCAGTCATTCAGCCAGCTCAGCAAACTACGTACGCCGTCGATACCCAACGAAGCAGAGAGAAACAGGAGAGCGGCAAATTAACCGAGTGCGCGTACAGTATGGAAGCCGTTCATACAGCTAAACTATCAGCTAACAACTAGTAGCAGTTTACCTGTAAGAAATGATGGGAAAGGATGGTGTGACGAGCCACGCGTCATCCATTGACAGCTGCGTGGCAAAAGCCCCCAGAAAGCTACAGCTGTGCACTAAGAACGGAAAGCTTGTGAAGATATACGCACTACGGGAGTTGGTTCCGGACCCGAGACAAGCCCGAGTCGGACGGTCGGTGAGCGGTGGCGCCCGTGGTGCCGTGCTGGACGTGCGGCTGGGTGGGTGCCTGAAAGGAGAATTTATCTTTTTTTTTTTTTGGAGGATTTAACTTGTGAATTTGACATGTGAAATTTGAGATTTGATGCGGATGCTTGATGGGTCGATTTGGTCCGGTGATTTCTGCAGTTATAACGTTCTCGCTATACTTAAGCTTGGCCGTGTAAGTCAGTGTTGGGCATACTATTACTTGACCATCTACAACGCAAAGTCATAACTACATAATTAATTTGAAAAAAAAAAAAAGGGGGGGGGGGGCTGTTTTGAGGCAATTCTTTAATGGTAATATGATATAACGACGAATTTCTCCAAAAGCGAAATGTTAGACTTGTTATTCGCAGTCATTAATTGCTTTTACATGGGGTAGTCAAATAAGCCATCTGTGGAACACGTCAACGCTGATGCTTGTATGTAAATATGTATAATACATAAGTAACTAGAAAGACAATACAACGCAAGTGATTGAATGGAGATGGTCTGTAAAATGTATAGTTTATCATCAAGTCAATCTCAGAGCCCGCGCACATGTGCACTTACGGGCTACGAGTTGTCTCCCCCCCTTATTTACTCAGCAACCACTTGAATCCCTTCTCCGAATCCTGAGTGTGCTGTTCAGTAATCTTCAAATCAGGAAATATCCCCCAAAATGCATGCGGCATTCCAGGGTAAATGTCCCTCTTGGTAGGCACCCCGTCATCCTGGAATACTTGTTCCATAACCAAGCCGCTGTCCCGGACGGCATCGAATCCGCAGATTTGGAAATACGTCTTGGGAATGCCCTTGTGGGTAGGGAATGCCAATGGGAAGGCCATTGGGCTAAGTGGATCAGACTGATATGACTCTGTTAAAAAAAAGAGTTAGCAGCGTGGCTTTAGTATTTACAGAGGCACTTGAACAACTCACTCCAGATAAATTCTACTGATGATCTGGACAAGATTGGGGCATCGGCATTCTGCTCAAGGCTGATAAAGCGATCTTTGTACTTTTCAGGCACGGTCTGATGGTTCACGCCTCCTGGTATCGCCGCATAGATTCCAGTCAAGGGAGGAGACAGCTCATCCTTCACATATAAGTGAGCTGCGATTACGGCCATCTCCCCCCCTGAGCTTTCACCTCCCACCAGGAATCCCTTCTCTGGGTCGATGCCCAAAGATTTTACGTTTTCAGCAGTCTGATATGTTAGAGAAAGTTCGTCAGCACAGTCTAAACCGTTATGTGATTTGCATGATGCACAGCGCCTCCACTTACCCATTTTAGAGCGTCAAAGGCATCTTCAATCGCCGCTGGAAAAACATGTTCAGGGGCAAGTCGATAATCAACATCCACTACGATGCCCCCGAGCTTTGCAAACAACGCACAGAGCCAAGCCTCCGTGTCCAAGTCCCCAACTGTGAATCCTCCGCCATGAAAGACGACAAGCCCTGGTCGTCCCTCGGATAAGTCACCCTTTGGTCTGTAGACGCGACCACCAACGCTGCGGTTGTCTCGTGCCGGGATACTGATGTCCTCTTGGGTGTACGGGAGAGTGGCGGTATCAGCTTTTGGAGCTGCGTCTTTTGCGGCTCGCAGCATCGCACGAATTTGAGGGATATCGGTGATTGTGCCCCAGGGGGTTAGAAGGGGCGAACCCGAGTTGAGAATCTTTATACAATCAGATCGGTTGTTAGATGTTTGAATCATATGCACCAGCATTTAAACACAAAAAATTTTTTTCTAATTATTTGAAAGGAGTTGGAAAAAGGCTTACAGGCTCAAACTCAGGGTTGACTTTGCTCAAGGCACGAATCTCTTCAATGGTAAGCATCTTCGCTGAATCTAAAGAAAAAAGTATCGTGTGATGGAACGATGAATTGATCGGGATAGTAAAAGGTTTTCTTTAAGTTGTGAAGGAGTTTTAGGAACTGTCATAAAAAAAAGGCAACGACTCTATTTATAAAGAGCGACAAAAATGAGTATCAATGCCTTCAAGATCTACAATTTCTCCAGCTCGTATTTCCTATTCGTGGAAGTTCAACAAAAATCAATTTTGTAGTGTAAATCCCCAATCAGGAAAGTTTTGGAGCGGGAAAAAGCCTCAGGCCAGACACTAGACATCGAGACAATGGGCGTCTGGTGCTGCTAATCTCGGGGATAATATCTCCTGGAGAAGAACCCTCCATTACAGCAAATAATACCCTTAAATAGCTGCCCGGAGCTAAGACCGGATCCGCATACGGTAGCTGTTCGCCGAAGATGCAGGGGTTCGCCGGGAGTGGATACCGAAGCCTTGACGGCTCTATCACATTGTGCAGTTGGTCAGCTCGCAAAGCTTTCTATATTAATAGAATCTAGCCTTGTTATAAGACTGAAATTACTGCTAACAGACAAGTAGCCGTAACAAATTGACTAGCAGCGAGGAAGCTTGAGCGGATGACGTCAGCGGAAAACTTGCTCAAGTGCGCCAACATTCCGCGCCTGCACGTGAGATTCCAACGCCATGATTGGCCCAATTGGCTGCTTAGAAATGCAAATGCGAATCTGGCGTGACCCATTTCAACGTCCATCGCCATCCTTCAAAGCGAGAGCAAATAAAACTGAAATAGGATGAAACAGACCTCGCTATTATAGAAACAACCACCACACAACATTCCATTTGCGCTACGACCAACGTGCACCATGGACGCCAAACCTGCCACTTTCTGTATGCCAATTCACTTCCAATCTCTCTTCTGCACAAAGCTAATTTCATTTAAAAAAAAAACAGCCTTGGCCTCTGCGCCTGTTGCGTCTCCCGCAAAGTCCGAGAGTGCTTCCAAGCCCAAGGTCAGTTTCAAGTTCTGTCTCACTTTTGGCATTGGGGCATATCCAGTACTAATGTAGAAACAGCCCTGCTGCGTATGCAAGGATGAGAAGGCGAGGCGTGATGAGTGCATGCTTTTCTCAACAGCCAAAAACCCTGCTGCCGACTGCGTATCCCTCGTCGACCAATACAAGAGCTGCATGCAGGGTTTCGGTTTCAGCGTATAACTTCGAAGGTTTTCGGCTTGGTGTAGGACTGTGTACATTATAAACATTTAGACGATCAAAAGTACGGCGCTCAATTCTTCTCCACTCTTCAACGATTCCATCACTTCGTCAAATGCGATGATGCAGCTGCGGGCTTTGCCGAGGTTGTGATACAACTGCCGCTGCTGGGTGGATGCAGATGATGGTGGGCAATCACCTTCTCCAAAGCTTGTTCAGCTTCCTTCTCTCTCCCTTCATATCCAGCCAGCATCATGTCTTCCAATTCGCCCACCATCCTTTGTGCATTGGTTACTATTCCCACCATCTGGACCTCAATGTTCTCCCTTCTATCAATTAGCCGGGTCAACTCTACTTGGCAGTATTGGCGCCTGTCTTTACTACAAGAAAAGGAGTCAGTCTAGTCCGGAACGTGAAGTCAAGACGTACTCCTTACCGCTGGCGTTGTAGGTCTTCTTGCCAAGCAATGACCTTTGCTCGTAGTTTCGCAAGGGCAGCGTCAAAGTCGGCCGTTACTGCCTTGATATTCTCATCTCGATCTTTTTTAAGCTGCTCTGTATCAATGCCTTGTTCTTTTCTCGTTTCTTTCACAATCGACGGGGATATCCATCAACATACTCTAAGAAATCGCGATTGCGCCTCCAAAGCAGCGTCGCCTGGATCAGAAGAGTCGCTGGAGCGAGAACGAGTATTTTTCACAGGCATTGCACAAACGTCTTTTGAAAGCCTTCTTTTTCGAGAGAAGAGAAAGATGTGGTTTGATTATTGAGAGAGAGATTGAACTTGAAAAGTTAATTGGAGAAAGCCATCGTGGACATTTAGATAATTCTCAGGGGGAAGGCGTGAACTACTAGAGGGCTGCACACTTGAGGAAGGAGCATGTGCAGGCTACACTAAATCGTAGGTGCATCCATCAGTAGACTCAAATGCTTTAAAGGAAATGTAATCAGAGGAAAGCACTTTAACAGATACTGCATCGCATAGATTTGCATCTTCAAAATTCAGATATTATCTTACAGCATCCTGCTAGAAAGCTGACTTTTTATCTACCTTGACAAAGCAATGTCGTCTATCCTCAAAATCATCTTCACCGTCTCGGCCGCCAGCTCAATGGCGCTTGTGCTGACCAGGAGTGGCTGCAATACATTCTCCTTGGAGATGTTGGTGTTGACTCCTCCAGATTTAATGCTGACACCAGCGTTCTTCTCGCCCATCTCGTGTCGATGTCTCAGGTCAGTGACGACCTTGATACTGTTCAGACCGGCGTTCTCAGCCAGCGTTGTGGGGATAACCTCCATGGCATCTGCAAAGGCCTTCCAGCAGATGGCCTCGGTGCCAGTCAGGCTGCGAGCCTGCTTAGACAGCTGGGCTGCAATCTCAATTTCGGGAGCACCACCACCGGCAATCAAGGCCTTCTTCTTGACAAGACATCGGAGCACACAAAGAGCGTCGTGAAGACTTCGCTCTGCCTCCGCCAGAATCAGTGAGTTGGCACCACGCACAACCACAGACACGGTCTTGCCAGTAGCCTTAGCTCCGGTGACCTTGACCATACGTGATCCTGATGATTGGACTTCCTCAACGAGATCCGCAGATCCAAGCTTGTCCTCAGTGAAGGAGTCGATATCGGCAATAGGCTTGCAGCCGGTAGACTTGCAGATAAACTCGACTTCGTCTCGCTCAATGTCCTTGATGGCCATGATGCCAAGCTTAGCCAGGAAGTGTAGGGAAAGATCGTTGACAGCGTCTCGGAGGATAGACTTCTGAATCAAGAGCACATTGCATTTGGCCTTCTTAATCTTCTTGGCCATGTTCAAGAGGTACAGCCGCTCCTCTTTAACAATCTTGTCCATCTGGCGGTAATCGTTGACTTGGATTGTGTTTTCCATCTTTGCAGTAACGATTAGTGCATATCCTTCATAAGGTAGTGTGATGACCGAATACACTTACATCAGGCTTGGGGGGGCTGAGCTGAAACTGGATAAGACCAATGCGAGCCTTCTCCATTCTGAAGGGACCACCAGCATTCTTCAGGACTGGCTGTGTAAGGACCAGGCCATCCACCAGCTCACTGTCCTCAATCGTTCCTCCTACTCTTCTAATGATACGAATGTTGTTCAGGTCCACATTCTCGGCAGTCTTGACATCGATCGTCTTAGTAATGGCGTTGACGGCCATGGGGCCGAGGAGGTTTGAGTACTGAGAAACAATCTTTGATGACAAAGATGTGTTGGCAGCCTGGAGAAGGGAAGCATTGTCGGTTAGTGAGATGGGCTGGGACATCTCGTGTAGGACTTCGACGGCGGCAGCGGATGCTCTTTGGAAGGACTCGGAAATGACTGAGGGGTGGATGCCCTTGGAGAGCAATCGGTCAGCGGCACCGAGAAGGCTGCCGCAGATGACAACGACGGAGGTTGTTCCATCACCAGCCTCGACATCTTGGGCTCCGGACAGGTTGACCAACATCTTTGCTGTCGGGTGCATGACCGACATGCTCTTGAGCATTGTGTTTCCGTCATTGGTAATGATTGTTTCCCCCTTTCCGCTTCGGATCATCTTGTCCATGCCTCGAGGGCCGAGAGATGTTCGGATCGCATCGGCGACAGCTAAATTCGTGTCAGCAAGTTAAGACGCCCTGTTATGTTTCGATCGAACCAACGAACCTCTGGCAGCGACAATGTTGGATGATCGCACCGCCATGGGCTTCTCCTTGTCCTGAGTCCATGGTTAGCGGGGCAGCTCAGGAGCTCAACGTGCAGCTTTGGGAATTTACCTTGAAGGCGGCATTGTTGGTGTTGCCGCTGGAAACAGCCGGTGCAGACATTTTGGAGATTCTGAATTATTTCCTGTTCAATGCAAAAATAACCTCCGAAAAGTCTCGATCACGGCGAGCTTTGTAGGGGAGCAAGATCGCGGTTCTGGCAGCCTGGTTGACATCCCACCTTGTCTGCCCTACTCCGCCATATCAGTAACGGAAATTTTGGAGTCGGCGCCAGAGATAATCCATGCTCCGGCGGTACCTTCCCCCCTGCCCAGCAGCTGCTATTGGCCCAAACCAGACTAGCTCGGCAGGGTCCCAGCGACAGGCGCCAATGCGCTGAGCTCAAGGCAACTGAGATTACGGAATGCTTCTATGACCTTCATCAGCCATCATATCCAACGCGCATCACCACCAGCGAAACATTTGCACCCTCGTTTTAACCACACGACTGCTCTGGTATAGCTTGTACCAACTCAAATTGTTTCTTCCGTCAGCCCCGAACTCATCTTTTTTACGGACATTGTGTCCAGTTTGCAGATCCCGCCATGGTAAGCAAGCCAGCTGGGCTCGATAAACGCTGGTCATTACTAACTGCCCAAGCCTTCTGCAACCGGTCAAAATTGGGAGAAGTACTCGAAAAGATTCGCAGACGATGAAATAGAAGAAAAGAAGATCACCCCTCTTACAGATGAGTACGGCTTGTCTCCCGTTGTCATGTTTGTTTGGAGCTGGTAGGAGACTAATCCAAAGCTAGGGATATCCAAGTCCTCAAGACATACGGCGCCGCCCCATATGCGTCAGCCATCTCAAAGCTCGAGAAACAGATCAAGGAGAAGCAACAGAGTGTCGATGAGAAAATTGGTATCAAAGTATGCGAAGCAACCGCCCAAGATGAATCTGCATCTGTCTAACGCATTGCCGTAGGAATCCGACACCGGTCTTGCACCACCACACTTATGGGATGTCGCCGCCGACCGGCAACGAATGTCTGAAGAGCAGCCTTTCCAGGTGGCTCGATGCACGAAGATTATCGCTGACGATAAGGGAGACGAGTCCAAGAGCAAGTACGTCATCAATGTCAAACAAATAGCAAAGTTCGTCGTTCAGCTTGGCGACCGCGTCAGTCCCACGGATATCGAGGAGGGTATGCGAGTTGGAGTGGACCGAAACAAATACCAGATTATGCTGCCGCTGCCTCCGAAGATCGATGCCAGCGTCACCATGATGACTGTTGAGGAGAAGCCAGACGTTACCTACGGCGATGTTGGTGGCTGCAAAGAGCAGGTTGAGAAGCTACGAGAAGTTGTCGAGATGCCCTTGCTCTCGCCGGAGAGATTCTCAAACCTTGGTATCGATCCTCCCAAGGGTGCACTGCTTTACGGCCCCCCCGGAACCGGCAAAACTCTCTGCGCCAGAGCTGTTGCAAACAGAACAGATGCTACCTTTATCCGAGTTATTGGCAGCGAGCTTGTTCAAAAGTACGTTGGTGAAGGTGCTCGAATGGTTCGAGAGCTGTTCGAGATGGCCCGGACAAAGAAGGCGTGTATCATCTTCTTTGACGAAATCGATGCTGTCGGTGGTGCACGATTCGACGATGGTGCCGGCGGTGACAACGAGGTTCAGCGAACCATGTTGGAGCTCATTACCCAGCTGGATGGCTTCAACGCCCGAGGAAACATCAAAGTCATGTTCGCCACCAACAGACCGTCAACGCTTGACCCTGCACTGATGCGACCTGGACGAATCGACCGCAAGATTGAGTTTTCACTTCCCGACCTCGAGGGCCGCGCCAACATCCTCCGAATCCACGCCAAGAGCATGTCTGTTGAGCGAGATATCCGATGGGAGCTCATCTCTCGTCTCTGCCCGAACGCTACTGGTGCTGAGTTGAGGAGTGTATGTACAGAGGCCGGCATGTTTGCTATCAGAGCACGGAGAAAGGTGGCCTCGGAGAAGGATTTCTTGGACGCGGTAGACAAGGTCATCAAGGGCAACCTCAAGTTCAACTCAACAGCGACGTACATGCAGTACAACTAAATAGGTTTTCTTTTAATATCATTGATGTATGAATATGGACGAAATTCTGGTGGTGGGGTTTGTGCTGATGCATCCCTAATTTTTCATGTTCCATAAAGGGAATAGAGACAAGCGTTTACGAGAGGTCAGCCTGCTAGTTTTGCAGGATTAGGAATGATGTGACGCCATTGACCGACATGAAAACCCATCTACTTTACACAAGATTGTCTCCCAATTGGCTTATAGTAGACTCTGGAAGCTTTGGTGATGGGGCTGTGAAGCTTACTCCTATTAGACAACTGGGACCGATCATTATTGCTCAGCAGATCTCTCATCTATTTCACCTTCGTAAAAATGGTATATGTAATAATCATAACCTAGCCAAATGCTCGGAAAACCCATGCAAAAATTTTCTTCCTTCCTTTTCCATTAAGTGGCCTCTTCGTAGCACTGGGCAAATACGATGCCGTAACAAGGCTCTTCAGGTAAAATATATGACATGTAAGTGAAAATCCGACATTAAACATGACTGATGTATAAATACTAAAAAGCTGAAATGAAACGCACAGAAAATGAAAGCACATGCTACTCTCCTACCTAGTGGTATCTATCTAGACTATTGTTTGCCTACTAATTGTTCCTAAATCCTTAATCCTAATATCCCAATAATTGTCAAATTGAATAAAATCAAATAAAGCACGCTATAAATAATAATTAAAAGCCGTTATAAGGCACAATGACGGTTAGAATGTTTTGTCGTTCTTGTATTGTGTGTAATTTGACGTTGTGAAAAGTTGTGGCGTCATGATATGTTCTGTTTTATGCAGTGTCCATGTTGGATAGACAGCCTAGGCAGACAACTTCGCCCTCGGCGCCCTCTTCAACACAACATCGGCTACATATCATGGCGTGATGAGCGCTGCTATTCACAGAGCTCTTATTGGATGTGTCTCGTCGTTCATCATTATCATGTTGTGGCGCGTAGAGGTTCGTAGCTGCAGACACATCGCATTCGTCCGCGTCGTTCATTTTGAAAGATTGCCCGACATCTACACCTTCTTTATCCCCAAAAAACGTTTCCATGTCGTTATGAGGGTCCTTTTGTCTTCGGCATTCGCGAATGCAGACGAAGCAGGTCTGTTCTTGGCACGATTGGCATTTGGCGAAGGAGTCGAGGTCGGATTTCTTGGTCGGTCGGCGGTGGCAAACGTGGCAGGGCATAATAGTCACGCCGCCAATCTTCACAGGCTCTTTACAGGCGCTGTCATGATCAGCTGGTGATGTCGCTACAAGCAGCTCGCGAGAGAAGGCGTTTCGCCAATGTGAAGAGTTCGTAGTGGTGTCGTTGTCATCGTGAATCGCTCGAAGTCGTTTCGTCGGAGGCAGCGTCTTGCGCGCCGGAACGCCATCCGCGGTGCTCTCCAATCCTGCTTGTTGGTTCAAGACGTGAAAGACCGCGGCATTGGAGCCAGGATGCGAGAATCGGAGAGTTTCGCTGCCGTCGTGATCCCATTTTCGTTTTGCCGTCGCGCGATGGACATCATCGCCAACATAGGGCATGGTTGGATGTGAATCGACTTTTCAGCTTGGCGTTGATGGAAATGCTGCGGCAGCTAGTGCTGATGCAGTTGAAAAGAAAGACAATCAATCCAATGAAATGCGATGACAGTAAAGATCGGTAGCGATTGTATGGGCAAAAATGCTCGGTAGAAAAGAACGTCTCGTCAGTAGGTAGGTAGTCGGCAGAAAAGTCGCAAAAACGGCTCCCGGAGACGATTTCGCACCGAGTGACAAGCTGTATCGCCGTCTTTTTAGAGAAGAGAAATGAAAATGGTTCAAAGGTAGAAAGGAATGTCTAGGTTTCAAAGGAAAGATCATGTAACTTTTCGCCCCCAGTCGATTTTCGGGACCTGGATGGCCCTGTTGATCCAGCTTAATTACCGGGTGAATTTCGATCGAGGTGACGGGCTGGGGCGATTTTATTGGAGGTTTGGATTTATATGGGGCGTAGTCAGCTGGGGATGATTCTTGATCCAGATGGTGCTCTGCCACTATTCACCAAGTAAGCTGCACTTACAGTTGTACTGTGCTACGGTAGTGATTTATTGTTTATTGAGTGCTTATTTACTTACTTAATCATGAAGTCAATACGATCCCCTTTTACAGTCAATTGCTTAGGCGTGCTCTTGTAGATGAGTTTCTCCGTCACACCATGGCCAAGACTGTTCTGCTTATATCGGCAGCTCCGTAAGGAAAGGTAAAAGAAAAAAGAAACATGCCTTGGACATTCGATTGAAGCAAAGTAACATATAAATGTTACTCTTCTGTCGGCTACATACACCTGTTAGCCGGTAACATGTGAATTCAACTCCTAAGAATATGCTACCAGATATCATACCCCTCCCTATAGTACCTAGGTTGATATAAATGTAGCACGTCATATGTCCTAGTCTCAACATTGGAAGTGCTAGTAGACAACGTTCAGATCACTTCACGACTAAAGCTGCCCGGCCAGATACACTTCACATGCCGGGCTGGATAGATAATATCAAACTAATATTGAAACGGCATCTAATTTTTTTTCTTTAAAGCTCCAAGGCAGCCAACCCAGCCACCAACATACATACATACATGCATCACGTCTTGACAAAAACGACCAATCCATTTTATCCGCCTCCGCCAGCACAAAAGAGCTTTTTTTTCTAAGGAGGAAACTAGTAGTAGTAGTATACACAGGCACACAGGGAATTATAACCTCCTTCATCGGCGGACCTTGGTCTCCGCGGGAGGATCGTAGGCAAGCTTTCTGGACTTCAGCCAGGCCCACTTGTATCGCTTGACCCAGACGCTGAGAGCCCACAGAGCAGAGGTGGCAACCAGAACCTTCATACCCATCTTCTTGCGCTCGTCCATCTCAGGCTCGGCAGCCCAATTGAGGAACTCGACAACGTCCTTGGCCATCTGGGAGGTGGAGGCAGGGGTGCCATCCTCGTACTCGACGAGGCCGTCGTACAGAACACGAGCCATGGCAATGCCGGTACCGGGGAAGTAAGGGTTGAAGTTCATGCCGGGGGCAACGGTGACACCCGCAGGAGGCTCTTCGGGGTAACCGGTGAGCAAGCTGAAGATGTAGTCACAGCCACCGTGGCGGGCCTTGACGATCAAGCTCAGATCCGGGGGAAGAGCACCGTTGTTGGCAAATCGAGCAGCCTCATCGTTCTTGTAGGGAGCAGGAATGTAGTCGGCCAGCTTTCCGGGTCGCATGGGGATCTCGCCCTGCTCATCGGGTTCGTCGGGGTACTCGTTCTCCTCGGCCAAAGCCTTGGCCTCGTCAACAGTCAAAACGGTACCGACGAGAGCTCGGTAGGGGACTCGAGAAAGGGAGTGGCAGCTGGCGCAGACCTCACGGTAGACCTGGAAACCACGACGAAGACTGTATTAAAAAAGTCGGATGTGAGCAATCTAGACTGCCAAAAAAGCCAATTCTTGGAAACAGAGGTTTTATCTTACGCCTGGTGATCGAAGGTCTTGAAGAACTGCTCGTGAACCCAAGGGTAGTGAGTGGCATGAAGACTGTAACGAAACCCGTTAGCAATTGATCGTTTAGACAGGAGCAAGTTGTGCAAGTATTTTTATGCCGCATCGGGCACATATGACCGTCGACGAGATGCGCAGCAGTGTTGTATGGGAAGGGAGAGAGAAGTTACATACCCCTCCTCAGCAGGTGTCGAGGCAAAGGCCACGGGTCCATAGAGATGGTAGTACCAGGCCAGAGAACCGGCGGCGAGGGTGGTGGAAGCAATAGCGGCGATGTTGAGGCGCGCGGGAGAAGCTTCGGCACCAGAGCTTGTTGAAGCAGCACGCTAGAAACACAAGTCAGTTCCAGCAATTCCCGAGAAAAATTCCAGCAAGTCTCCAGTGCAATTGAAATGCTCCCAGCTCGACGGTCTGCAGTTGTCGTTGCAGCTGTTCAGCCCTCGGCAGGGCCTCGAGCGAAGCCGTGGGGGAGCAGCATCGTAGTTTTTCGAGCTTGTGGCAGGTTTTCGGGGCCACCCACCTTGGAGACGTTCACGGCGGCATTTCGAAGCCCATTGAGGGTGCGCGCCGGGCGCAGACACGACCTTGCCAGCATAATTGGCAAGCTGTACCGAAGCCGCAGGGGGTGAGCCGCAATCAAAAGTGAGGACGGCGATGTATCGATCTCGGGTCGGGGCGTTCAAAAGGGCTCAGCGGGAGAAGTTGATAGAGAAAATCCATCGTTCCGAAATGGGCCGACGCTGATTGGCCAAAGTCACGTGCGCATGGGATGTTGCTCGGAA
This sequence comes from Trichoderma erinaceum, assembly GCA_026401215.1. Lineage (NCBI taxonomy): Eukaryota > Fungi > Ascomycota > Sordariomycetes > Hypocreales > Hypocreaceae > Trichoderma > Trichoderma erinaceum. The sequence continues at coordinate 76,230 of JALIRY010000047.1, forward strand.
TGGTGGGGAGCAGCGAAGCCGCCCGGAATGCGAGGACACAGCTGGACTTTAGCGGGCGTGCCAGCTGCGCAACAGCTGTCTGCCAACTGGCAGCGTTCGTTAATGCGCGCTGGCCAAACCCGCACGCCACCCCCTGTAGCGAGTTTCATCCAGCCTTGTCCGCTGCAGGTTGCCAGGCAAACCAGGCACTTTCTTCGTGCCCCGCCCCCACCATTGTCAAAACAATCCGTCAATCATTTCGCACCTCGATACGAAGCCTCACCCAAAAAAAATTACCAGCAAGGCTCGCAGCCTCGATCTTGCTTCTCGCGCCTCCCGCTTTATTCTATATCTGCTAGACATCATACGCATTAGCTTTCGACTTTGTGCTCGCCTGTAAAATGGCCTCCTCCAAGATCTTCTCCCTCGAGGGCAAGGGGCTCAAGCTCGACACCGCCGAAGACATCGAGCCTCACCTCGCCCCCCTCCGCGCGCTGGATGACGTCGAAGAAGTGCGATTCTGGGGCAACACGCTTGGTGTTGGTGCTTGCAAGCGTCTCGGTGAAGTTCTATCCACCAAGAAGAGCCTCAAGGTATGCGCGCTCCCGAAAATGGCCCCCCCTTATTGTCCAGTATCCTGACATCTAACGAGCTCAGTCCGCCAACTTCGCCGACCTTTTCACCGGCCGACTGTTGAACGAGATCCCGGCTGGTATTTCCGCCATCCTCACCGCTGTCCTGAACCACCCCAACCTTACCACTGTCAACCTCAACGACAATGCCTTCGGCCTCAACACCCAAGCCCCGCTTGTGGCTTTCCTTTCCTCCCACGTGCCCCTTCAACATCTGTATCTGAACAACAACGGCCTTGGTCCCCACGCCGGTATCCTTGTCGCCGATGCGCTCTCAGAACTCCACGCCAAGAAGGAGGCGGCCCGCAAGGAGGGCAAGGAGGTGCCTTATCTCGAGACCGTCATCTGTGGCCGAAACCGACTTGAGAACGGCAGCATGGCCGCCTGGGCCAAGGCCTACAGCCTTCACAACAAAATCAAGGAGATTAAGATGGTTCAGAATGGAATTAGACAGGAGGGAATCTCTCGTCTGCTCAGCGAGGGTCTCAACCACGCCAGCGAGCTCAAAATTCTTGATCTGCAGGACAACACCTTTACCATCATGGGAGCCAGGGCTCTCGCCAAGGTTGTGCCCACGTGGGCGGATCTGCAGGAGCTTGGCGTTGGTGACTCTCTGCTGAGTGCCAAGGGCAGCCTGTTGCTGGCTGATGCCCTGTCACAGGGAAAGAACAAGAAGCTGGAGACTCTGCGACTGCAGTACAACGACATCAAGGCCGAGGGCGTCAAGCAGCTGGCTAGATCTGCAAAGTCAGCTCTCCCTGCGCTGAGACGTATCGAGCTCAACGGAAACAAGTTTACCGAGGACGATGAGTCCATCCTCAGCCTGCAAGAACTCCTCGAGGAGCGAAAAGAGAAATATGCCGGCGACATCGTCATCGAAGATGAGTGGGGTGTCGACAGCCTCAGCGATCTTGAAGAAGAGGAGAGCGAGGAGGAGGAAGAGAGCGAAGAGGAGGAAGAAGAGGAGGAAGAGGAAGTCGAGGAGAAGGCCGAGAAGCTTATCAGGGATGCCGAGGCGGCTCAAAAGCAGCCCGTTGCGCAGCGCAAGGACGCGGACGTGGACGATCTGGCATCGCAATTGCAGAAGACTGAACTATAATATTCTTGTTGCGAGATTTATTGTCTTCTTGTTCTTGGTATACTTGGTTCCCTCTCTTGCTTCCACCCTTTTTTTTTTCCACAGTTGGTTTATTTAGACGTTTCATTTCACATACTCCATATTCGCACTCGTACTCGCACTCTCACTCTTGCACATAGCTCTTTTGACACACTTCACACAAGGTTGTTTTCTTTCACTACTTTACTCAATGAAAAAAAGTCGATACCCCCCTTAGAAGTCGGTGGTTTTTCCGGTCTCATGCATATGTAAAATAATCCAGTTAGAGAAAAATGTTACTATGTATCGTCTAGTCATCATCGCCGTCCAACACAATTATATAGTAACACGTTTTAAGCTTAAGCGCCGCCGGTTAGGAAACGACGGCACTGGTTATACATATCACAACCCATATGTGAACATAGTCACAAAATTTGGTAAATATTATATTCATTCATATATCGTTTCAAATACTGGCACTATTTTCGGTATATATAATTGTTGTTTGGCAACATGGCCTCTACAAATGGATAATGGGGAGGTTGGAAAAGAGGGGGGTAAAGGAGTAAGGAACAAGGGGAGGGAAGACACACATACCTTGGCTGACATTACAGCATCATATAGGCTCTCTGCAGAAAAACCTGTTAGCCATCACTGTGTCCATCACAAAGAGTTGATAGGGTGTGGAGTTGAGAGGGTATAGATAGATGAGAGGTTAGTAACAGAATAAGAAAGACTTGGGGAGAGAGAAAGACAGAAAAGTAATTAGAACATGAGCTCAAAACATGTGCCCCCAAAACCGGCCACCTTCCAAAGTATTTTCTTACTCCTCATCCCTTGTAAGAAAGAAAGACAGACAAAGAACCAAGTGCGTATAGACATAATAATCCCATCCAGACAAAAAAAACAGTAAACTAGACTCATGCACAGCTAGCTGCGCTGCTATCTTACGGCGCCTATGGCCATGAGCCGGCTATGATGGCGCTCTACTATATTGCATGCGCTATTCATTACATATCCATGACATCCACCGCCTGATTCGTCCTGTGTTGCTCAAACGCTCCATATTGTTCAGCCATGGCCAACTGCAGCTGGTGCCGTGCATAATCAGCTCCGAGATAGACTGGATCTGTAGAAGGCACGTAGCTTGGGCCGCCAATAGAGGTTCCAAAGTGGCTGTATGCGTCTCTTGGACGAGAGGCAGACTCCTCACGCTCTCGCTCTCGCCGCATAATCTCTTCATATCCAGACAGCATGTAAGGCTCGCTCTCTTGGCTGGCCTGATGGACCCATGTGCTGTTTGAGTTTTGGACTGTCGTGCCGTCTAGGCTCATGACATTGTTAAGCTGCTGCTGCTTCTCATAACGCAGCTGAGCCAAGTGCTCCTCTTGATCCATTGTCGTGCTGCTCCAAGCAAGAGCAGGGATATCTCCGCCACTAGTAGGAGGGCAGATACTCCAAAGCTCGACCAGTCGCCTCTTCTGGGTGATGTCAGCTATGCGGAAGAGCTGCAGTTGTGAGGGCGTGAGTGTGGAGGGGTCAACGCCGTGGTTCCGTAATATCGTCTCGGATGAAACGACCTCAGTCTGTGGCGGCTCTGATGAGCGTCTCTGTGAGTCTGAGGGCTGGAGCTGAGGCTTCGCAATGTGAGCCGAGTGGTTATAGTGCTGCGATACGGAATAGACAATCTGCTGAGAGGGAACGGCCTCTTGTTGGGGCATTTCCTTGGGAACAGCCTCTGGGTTGAAAGTCATGTTTCGCGAGAAGAGCGCTGCAAGATCATCGTGGATCTGCATGTTTGTCTGCAGTGATACCATGTTGCTGCAATGCAAAGAGTTAGCGCCGTGGACTGCAAGGCGAGAGGGTGTATGCATGTATTCAAGTACATGGCCGTGGATGATGACCAATAAGATGTAGATACCTGGTGATTTGTGCCAACGATGCTATAACGATTTACAAAAGTAAAAGTAAAAGCGACTTGAGAATACCTGCTGGTGTTCTAGGTAGTTCAACTATCGACGAGATATTGCAGCGTTGTATTGCTCCAAGAATAGATAATTTAGAGTGCGTGAATCCTCCTCCGTTTCTGGGGGGGTGGCGTTTTATTAGTTGGGTATCAACGAGGACAAGAGACGAGACGAGACGAGACGAGACGCTTGCGACGGGAGGCTCGAGCTGTGGCAGCAGGAAAAAGAAATCTTGGGGGTGTTTATATTGCACTACACTAAGATAAAAATGTCAAGATGAAGTGAAGTCGAGAGAGATCTCAAAAAGAACGTGAGGACCAAAAGGTATCCCGAGTTCTCCTTTTTTATTTTAATTCGTTCGTGCCTGGAAGCGGATACGACTGCGTGCTAGCAGAAGATTGGGCTGCAGGATCAGATGCCAGGGTCGCCGGCCAAACGAGGGGTCAAGAGACAACGCAGCGTCTAGCGGAAACTATCGGTGCGTTGGCGATGAGCGTTTCAACCTGAAATAGTGGAGGCAGATGGAAAGCAGACGCAAGAGGCACGGCAGCGATGCAGGCGGCGGGGCCAGAAGCACGGAAGACGCAGAGATGCAGCGAAGACTGGTCCGGTGAGAAGTGAAGAAGAGGAGGACAGACAAGTAGTACCTACTCTGCGTTGGGTATATATATATACGGGGAGAATCAGCGACTGTTGCCCACTTATAGTAAGTCGCTGTCATACAAGGTTCCAGTCGCAGTTCTTATTAGGCGGGCATCCTGGGTCGCTCAGGCATGTATCCCGCCTGTCTGATGTGCAAAATGGACAGAAAAACCGTTGGGGCCAGCCACCACCAATGTGTCACTGCTATGTGGATAGCGCCCTTTTCTGACGGAAACGAGAGGCGCGAGGGGGGAACAAGCAGGTCATGAGGGAAGGTTCCACGATGGGCGTGACGCAAGACACTTTTGGGCCGCCTTTGGGCATCATCGGGGCATCATCCGTACGGGGGACATGATCGGTGGGGGAATGGACGTGGAAGGGTCTGGGAGAAAGGCGATGGCGGCGAGTAGCGGGTACCAGGTCGGACTGTAGACGATACTACGAACATATTCTATAACCGCTGATATGCTGGTCGAAATCATATTTCCGAGCAACAGGTATGTACATACTTATAAACGACTCGCATGGTGCTATGTTATGCCGCCGCTCTGTCGCTAACGGCCCCCTAGTTTGCAGTAGGGTCGCCTGGACTATGTTAGCAATACGGAGGTTTGATGAATGGCATGACATGGCATCGACGGCGTGGCAAAAAAGCCTCCTTGGTCGCCCATCGCCTCGTCTTAACGTTACTCGATAATCTAGTAGTCAAATGAATGACGGAAAGTGGCATTTCGTTTGACAGGCTAAACAAATACTAGCATCTGCTGCTAATTATTAGCGATATAAGAAAACGTGCCGGCACGCAAACAACGATAATGGTTGCATCCATTGTAAGCCCAGAGTCATCACCATGCGCTGAATCCCACACTCCATCCCACGCTCGCTTCCCGGGGGGGCAAATACGGAAATAGCCAGCTCTCATTTGGTGCCGAGGTTGAGCTGAGGCTTCCTCGAATATGTTCAGGGTAAATCCATCTTTCAAGCAGAGCTAGCTGTAGTGGTCAGTGTTCTTAGCCTAGTGACATTCATCGCCAAATCGCTATTTGTTTCAAAGTAAACAAACAAGAACGGAGAAGCATGGCTTCGTTCTCATGTTCAGATTATCCACAAACTATCGATACCGAGCCATCCTCTCATGAATAGCGCCACTGGTCAAAATCTCCATCCGCTCTCCCGCACGCAGCTACCAATTTGCCAATATGCAGGGATCGTCCCAGCCAGACGGGAATGCACCAGATGTGGCGGTGTCAATTGCGGGATGTGACCAAGCCACGCTCGTCATAGCCACCAGCAGCAGCCACAGCAGCTACCAGCCACACTGCTCCCTGTGGCTAGTCTCTGTTTTCTAGAATCTGCGCGCCTCAGGCACCAGTGCGTCCAGCCTTGTGCGGGCGATTGCAACTACGCAGCTCTCAGGGCTGCCTGGTGCTGCTGGAGCTCCAAGCCAACGCCCGCCAAAATCGACATCTCGACTCTCACCAACAGCCCCTCCAACCACCGATTGACCTTTGACAAATTCCCTTTTCTTTTTTTCTAATACCCACGAATCTCACGAGGCTGGTCAAATCCCCTAACAGAGCTCCGAAGCAATCATGGTAAACAGCAACCCCCCGCATTTGTTCTGCTATCTGGTGTCATAGCTTAGTAGCTGGCAAGCTTGAGTCTATCTGAGCGGCGGGCTAATCCAGGACATGCATTTCGATAGACGTCGATCGGCACGGGCTATGATCTCCTCAACTCCATCTTCTCGCCTGATGGTCGAAACTTTCAGGTCGAATATGCCGTCAAGGCTGTAGAGAACGGCGGCACCTCAATCGGCATCCGGTGCAAGGACGGCATCGTCCTAGCCGTCGAGAAGATTGTCGCATCCAAGCTGCAGAAACCCAATGCAAACAAGAGAATTGCCAGTGTTGACAGCCATGTCGGAGCAGTACGTGCACTGCCCTTTTATCATATCCCCTTCAGTGCTCTGTAACGCCCACTTCAATGCTTACACGCCTCTCAAGGTTTACTCAGGCATGATCCCCGATGGACGCCACTTTGTCGACCGAGCCCGAGACGAAGCCCAGAGCTGGCGCCAGAACTTCAAGACTCCCATCCCCACAGCCGACCTTGCCTCCCGCATGGGTGGCTACCTCCAGGCATACACCATGTACGGCTCTGTCCGTCCCTTCGGCATCACCGCCATCGTTGGTGGCGTCGACACCTCAGAAGAGACCCCCGTAGACGGCGAGGTCGGTTCAGGGCCTGCGGTCGGCGCCGGCGGCAAGGTTCCCGGCAAACACGGCGGTCCTTTCCTTTACATGATCGAGCCCAGCGGCCTATACTGGGGATATTACGGTGCGGCGACGGGCAAGGGAAGACAAGCTGCAAAGGCTGAGCTGGAGAAGCTGGACCTACCGGCTGGCAACATCACTATTCACGAGGCAGTCAAAGAGGCCGCGAGAATCATCTACGTCGCCCACAAGGATAACAAGGACAAGGAGTTTGAGCTGGAGATGACCTGGATTAGCACAGTAGACGGCCCTACCAAGGGACGGCATGTGGAGGTGCCCAAAGAGCTGAGAGAAGAGGCTGAGCGATTAGCGCGGGCAGAAGATGAGTCTGATGACGAGGAAGAGGAAGAAAAGAAGGACGATGATAACAAGATGGAAGAGTAAATAAAGAGGGTTAAGGTTAATCTTTTGGGATGAGATGTTCAGATTAAATGCATTATCCACGACGGGAAAGGCTTATTATAGAGTAAATGCTTTTTCTCAGGATGAAAATGTCCATATTAAAGACACAGTCCCGGGACCTTTCCCCTTCTCCTCTGTTCTATTCCTTTGCAATTGTTTGATCATGTTATGACAATCCAGCTCTATCCTATTTTCCCTTGTTCTTCTTTTTCTTTTTACAGCTATGTACATGGGTATCAATTCCGCCCCTGCGAAGCATGGTTCTGGCACCAGTTGTTCCAGTCCGCGAAAAAGGAATTCTGCAACTTGGCCTGGCCCAGGACCCAATCCGACTGCGTCTTGGCATACACCGCCGCTGCCTGCTTCACCAGCTCCTTGTCCGTGGCGAACATGGCCGAAGCGACAATCAGACTCGCCGCGCTGGCAGCTTTAGCATACGCGTGCGCGTTGTCCTTGCCTGCCTCTTCGTGCACCTCCACCAGTACGGAGAGCAGCTGTTCAGCATCGTAGACTGGCGCAGTAGCGGCATCAGTTTCAGCAGTGTCCTTGTTACCACCGGCGCTCCTCGCCTTCTTCAAGCCCTTTTGGTAATTGAGAATAATCTCACAGGCACGGCTAGCCAGCGTCTTTGTGCTGGTCGTGCGCATGAGATTCAGTAGCGGAATGAGCAAGGAGAAAGCGAGCGGGCTGAGGACCTCGTTTTTGACGTAAATGTCGAGGAAGTCGAGGATGCGGTTCTTGAAGTTGACGACAGACTGCTTGGCATCCTTTTTCTGCTTCTTACTGTCTGGGCGGGCCTTTGCGCGCTGCTTGAAGACCTCGGCGAGCTTGTCCTCGAGAGCGAACATTTGCGAGTCGGACATGTCACCCTCATCGTCGGAAGATTCGGCTTCGGCATCTTGGTCGAGGCGGTGGCTTTTGAGGATTTTGCTTAGGGGCACGTCGATATCTATGCGGCCTTCTTTTGCGTCTCCTTCTGCTTCTTCGTCATCATCATTCTCGTCCCCGTCGTCTTCATCGTCATCGTCATCGTCATCCTCTTCTTCCTCGTCGTCGTCGTCATCGCCTTCCTCTCCATCGGCATCTCCAAGATCAACGAATTCCACGTCAGAGTCAATCTCGATGTTTGAGATCTCTTCCACATCGTCATCATCTTCATCAGAAGAGCCTTCGTCGTCGATATCCATACCATCGTCCTCTGTGTTAAAAAGCTCCTTCTGGCCCTTGGTGCTCTCATTTGCTCCCAGGGGTCCAAATAGCAGTTCCAAGCCGCCGGCGGAGATCTGTGATGTGAAAGCTTCAAATACTTGCTGAGATACCTGTCGCATCAACGATGAGGGGCGAGCCACCATGGATAGTAATATTTCGACCAAGAACTCTGAGCTTCCAGTATCGTCATCTCCGACTTTGCCCTCCTGTAGCCTCTCGTGAAACTGGGCAAGATCATCTAGTACCTCCATCGCATCGGGGTCTTGGTTGTATAGTTGGAAAATGGAGATAGCATGAAGCATAGCCAGCCCCTGTGTTAAAGTCTTGTCGTTATCGGTCTTTGTCTTCTGCTTCAGCAATTTGTGCATTCTTGACAGCGCACTCTCTATGGCTGATTTGATTTCCTCGGACATGGTAACGGCACTTGAGTCGATAGAGGCAACTGCCTGGCAGAAAGTAACAAAGTCGGAAGTCTGGCGGGTCAATTTCGCAAGTGCAGTCTCTAATCTTGACCGAGCAAGCTCTTGAATTTGCTCTGTTAGGACATCCTTAGGGATATCCTCCGGCTGGGAATAGGCAAGACGTGATAACTGCTGCAGTGTAGCGCTTAGAGAGGTGTTTTTAAGCTTGTCAGCTTGAGATTCTTTTCCACCTAGGGAAGCGCAGGCCCCTAGGACTTTTGATAAGTAGTCGATGTGAACTCTGAGGATAGTCTGAGCCTCGCTCACTTCTTGCTGTGACAGGGCAGCAATGGGGCTTTGGATAATCTTCAAGCATCCCTTATCATTTTCCAAGTTGAAATTTTGCAGGAGCCTGTCGATCGTCTTTGTGTTGGTGCGCTGATCAAAGTTGTAAATTCCATTTTTGCTCAAAAGGTTCTCAAGCACGGGGACCAGAGTAGAGGGTTGAGATGATACTACGGCCTCGATGGCTTTGAGCGTCTTTATAGCTGCTCGATGTAGGTATCGATCCTCCTTTGCGGCCTGGTTCATGAGAGAAGTCATGAGATTCTTGCTGAATAAGATTTGCAATAGCGCAGGATGTGTCGCATAGCTCTCGAGGAATTTTTGAAAAACTGTAAAGCCCTTGAACTTTTGGCCATCGGTGGCCTGCTTAGAGAACAATCCATCTGGATCAGAGTTAGCTTCCGCATTTATAAATGTGTGCGAGTTCAGCCTTACCGTCAACGACTCGGCTCCAGAACTGAGCAAAGTCTTCAGCTTTCGAGTCTTCGGCCTTGAGATAGTGATCGAGGATGAGATCCCAGACAAAATGTAACTGAGCTGTCCAAGTGGCTTGTTTGTTGTTCCGAGAATTGCTAGAAGAGTCCTTGCTTGAATCATTGAAGCTCTCTTTCAAGATAGCAGCCATATCACCAAGGTGTTTCTTGGCCAGAGGATGCTGCCAAGGCTTCACACTGAGGTTAGGGAATTGATTGAGTGCAACCATCCAAACGGCAACTCCTTCGGGGGTTTTGGCCATTCCAGCATTTGACAACTTCTCAAGCGTCGCCTTGGCCTGGGCTTGGTTCATCTGCTGCAGCGCCTGGACAAGAACCCAACCGCATTGCGACTTTAACCAGACTTTCTTGTTGCCCAGTTTCAACAGTTCGTCCAATATTGTGTTCCATCTCGAAGGTTCGGAAAATAAAATGCGGGACTTAACAAAGCATTCAATACCAAACAATTGGCCAAAGAAGATGTCACGTTCCTCCTGGCCGGGAATGTTGCCGACAATCTGAGCCTTCTCCAACAGGAAGCCAAGCACCTTGTCGAACGTCAGCCCGCTGTATTTTTCTGCGCTCAGAGACTTCTCTCCAAACAGTTGGCTAAGAATCTCGGTGATGACCAGACTGAAGCCAATGCGCGAAGCATTGCGGCCACTGGACAGTCCGCGGAATAGTCGTCGGTCGAGATGTCTCTGCACCACCGCCTCAGCAACGCCCTCGCCGTCCAAGAGTCCAGAAATAATGCAATCGGCGGCCTCAATCCGGTCATTGTCGTCCTCGCTACCGAGATGTTCGTATAACAGGCCTTCGCGCTTTCTGTCTTCGATTGTGGGAGTTTCGACAAACGGCGCCTTCTCCAACGGCGGCTTTGCGGCTGCGACGACGGGGACGACGGGGGAAGATGTGGTGTTCTTGGCCTTTTTCTGCGCGTTTGAGGGCGCAATGGGGCCATCTTTGGTTCCGCGCTTCCGCTTGCTGCCCATTGTGAGTTTTAGTGAATGGAAAAATTACACGTCAAATGTTATGTGCCGTATAGAACGATTTCCAGCATCTTGCGATTATAGATTAGAAAATTCCCAGATAACAGAATTCTGCCCATCGACACCGCTTCTGGTCCCACCAACATGCCCCATAATTACCCGCATTAGAAGCACCTCTGTACTCCGTACATGTTTTACGATCGCACATTCACGTGCTGCTTGCTACTCTGAGAGCTTCATTTACTCGATACGGAATTTGATAGTATACGTGCTGTTCATCACGTTATTCAGATACCAAATCGGATGGAGTATAAAAGGCAAAGCTGAAGCCTTTCGCGCTATCAAGCTATTGCTACTAGCCCGTTAGAACTTCTGTTTGATCTTTGTATATCTGACGCGCCGAGACCAGACGCCAATTCATGCGCCGCTCCGCTGCCACCGTCAATAATGCACTAAGAGGTCGCTATCATACACTTTCCAAGCGTAGTGGGGTATAATCACACCAAAATACGTCTACTCTCTACTACTATATATCTGTAGACTACTGATACAGTACTCGTGTTGATAGTCGCATAGGTAAGGATCGTGAAATTAGCAGCCAAACAACTTCATGGAAGACGCAATGGTTGGACAATGCGATCCTGCGCGATGTTCTTCGTAGTTCGCACACGTGACTTCGCGGTTTGGTTGCTCCGGTTGCCGGACGAGGTGCGGGGTAGGCCTACCAAACGCGCGACATCTTTGTTTACTTTGACGCGTAAATTGACATCGTCTATTTTCTTTCTTACCTCCAGCTGCCCTTTCCGTTTGATGCCGGAGCTTGAGGAACAATCATCGTGATCACAGGGCTTCTGAAACAGGTTTTATGAGTAGAGTTGCATTGTATCACGTTGTGTCCCCCTCTACGACGCAATCTTCATCTATCCCAGTAAGAGTATGGGTACATGTCAACAGCTACAGTATGGCAAGCTATTGCAAGGGTCGATGAGCTTTTCCCCTTTCCCTTGCAAGAGGGCGGAGATGTTGTTTCGGTCCTTGCCGCTTCAGGAATCGTCAAAGGATGGTCAGCTGAAGAGGGATTTCAGATGCTAGCAATGGTGGCTTTCTGCCCGTAATTGGGTAGAGCAGTAGGAGCAAAGTAGGCTTAGTTGGCGCTCGCTATCATGCCTTGCCAAAGTGCCTCGTTTGCAGTTGCAAAACAGAAGTAAACAAGATTCTCTGCTCCGATTTAATTAGCAGTTTTTATTTTTTTCCGTGCGCACATGCGGCCGCAATTGTTGCTATGGCACTTAGACAAGCTCGAGTAAGGTCAATTTGTGCAAAGAGAAGGAGCTTAGAATAGGTACGAGGGCTAAAAGCACCGTCCTTGCCGATCGTGCACAGCAAATTTGCTGCAAAATCCTCGCTGCATCCACTCATCCACAGTTATTAGACTTTGTGGCTCCTGTTGCCCGAAACCGTTGCCCAAGACACCGAGCTGCTACACTAAGAATTAGCGAAAGACAACATAGCCCTATGCGTTATGGGCCATCGGCGATTGTTCTGTGGGAAGCGAGCTCATTTGCCGTGCCTGTAAATCATCGCCAGTGCCGGTTAACTGATTGAGCATGGTTCTAGGGTTGTCAATGGACAACAAGAGAGGTATGACGTCTACGATCTGTTGGTGACAGCCCATGGTGACGGAATTAAGCGCGCTGGAATTGTTCGCAACTGATAACTTAAATTTCGAGAGCGTGCCGTCATTCATACCGTACTCGTGTCAATGCAGATCCTGCCTAGGCAGAATGCATAGAAAAAAACTCTGCATAATCCGAGGCATCCCGGCCATAGCCATACTGCTTCGTTTATCTAGCTATTATTGACAAGGTGCTTCTGTTTGCTGATGACGGTATGGTAAGCGGAGTCTGAGCTTCTGGAGTCATTTCGTATGAGTATTGAGATGCTTTGGCGTGTAAGCAAGCTCCATGCCAACAAGCAACAAAAGGAACAAAGGAATAGTCCAGTCCATGTTATAGAGAGCTAAAAAAAAAAAAAAAAAAACATTGTTTGGTGAGCTCCGATGAAAGGGAGCTGTGGCCGTAGCTCTTAGACCAAGCCAAGCCAACAACGACACGCGAGTCTTTAGCACGAAGCGCTCCCGTTCCTCCTAGCTCGTGCATGTCTCAAGATAGAGCGGGTGAAGATTAAGGCAAGGATTGCTCTTTTCAAAAGGCACTGGTTGGCCGGCGTCTGCTCTAGCAACTCCATCGTCAGGGAAACTGAACACTCAACCCAAAATACGAGACACGATCAATGACGATCTAGGGCAAGGGCGGGTCAATGTCTCTCCTTTCTAGGGTCTCTGGTAACGACGTTGATGTTTGCGGCACGAAAGATGACCGGATTCGTACGAGCACAGAGTACCTTTTGATATCTGGCCGAGGTGAGCCAGTCAGCATCGTTTTCGACGCCCGCAGCTCGAAAGGTTTGAGGCTTGTAAGGGCGAGTAACGCAACGCAGCACGCGTCTTACCTGTTGGTCTGCATATCTTTGAGATTATCACAAAGTCGAGGTACTTTGCTAGGTACCTATCCAATTGATGGCCAATTCTGGTCCAGCGTGTTTTGCTGGGGTCTTGTTAGGTGCGGGACGTCACTTGCATCAGCTCATGTGCCTCTTCTATGCATAAGCCTGAAGCCATTGTGGAGGCTCTAGCCGTCTCAAAGACTGAATATGGATACCTCGTAGTTAGCAAAGAGCTGGGCAATAGCTGGAATCTCTCTAGAAAGCTATAACCGCTGATGCTTGGCTTCATGTCTGTTTGCACTGCGTAAGGCTACCTGGAAGAAGATGCCGGGTCGTACCAGAGCTACGGAACAGGCCTGACATTTCCAACCGCGCATTCAAATGCTTACACTCGGTACTTGTACATTCGTCCATGCTTCGCGGTATGAGATGCTTCGGAGAGGCTTCATACCTAGACCTTGCTAGCTAGTGCAAAGCCACAAAAGAAGAGAACTATGTTAAAAGGTTTTGCTATGGCTATTCTTACCGGTGTAATATCTCCAAAAACTAACATCCACACATCAAAGCTTGATGTTTAGTCCCGCTATGGAGTACAGCCGAGCACCAACTTTTGCAGATAAATTTCGCGTAATACGGGTCTTTGCTCTTACAAACGCCATATGTATTGTTTGTTCACTGGTCCAGAAAAGCTCGCATTCAAATTCCCATATCTGCCCTGCAGGTCCTGACTCTCATCGTAATGACGGCTTCTATCCCTCCTGGGTTGACTCGCTAGAATGGGAGATACCTGTGTTCAATCGCGTAGAGATTCTGCAGACGTGCAATTCAATGACCGACTTTGCACACTGGAATCCGCTCTAATGAGCTCAATACGCAGCAGCTCAGTCCTCACCGCTGCTTGGCCAGCCGACACGTCCTAGCAAGCTTGAAAGTGGCAGTGGATTGGAGCATTCAGCAGCACACATTTTGAGGCAGAAGTAGCAGGTACCGCGAGTACATCTGGGTGTTGCAGCTCTAGGCAGGCTAAGCGCCCACTGAGCACAGCGCCCCACTGCTCACTGAGCAACCACTGACGGCGCTCAAGGGTACAAGCACTCCTGCCAGGGAGCAAGGTCGCTAACTGGAGGCTAACCGCAACGGCATAGCTCAGGGCAGCTGAAGCTGTGCTGACGCCTGGGAATGGCCCGCCAGGAGTGGCCCGCAGGTCTCACAGCGCTGTGTTAGTGCTGCTGCTCAGGTACGTAGCAGTCGCAGGAGGTACCTCTCGTCGCCAAAAGCACGCTCAGCAGGCATAGCAGAGCAGGGCCATCGCGGTCCAAAACCCCCCTCACCCCCCAAATCACCCCTAACAACGTCCAACTCCATCCCAAGCCGGGTTCCTGGTCCTCGCCCCGTTGGTGCAACGACCATTGAAAAAGCGCTGTGCCCTCGTCTGGTCTTCGCTTCCCTCTCCTTCACACCCGCGTGCCGCGAATTGAAGCATCGACAGCCAGATTAGAGGCGCCTCGCTCGCGAATCCACCACCGACTGACCTTGTGTGGGCTAGCAATAGACGACAGTGCCAGCTTCGCTGCTTGGGAAACGGGCTTCTATAGGTTTCGGGCTGCACCAATCACCGGGAGCTCAATTAGGCAGAGACGGCAATTGTTTACCCCCGTCGACTTCTTCGAGATTCAACGCAGATCTGGATGAAAGGAACCACCTCTGGCGAAACTAAACCACGAAAAAACTCCGTCTACTTTGCAAGCTTCCGCCATTAATAGTACGACGGCGACGAACGCGAGAAAAAAGGCTTTCCGCCCCACTGCAAAGCCTGCCTGCGCTATCAACACCGCGTTTCATGCCTGTTAGTGAGAGGCAAGGTGGACAAGGGAAAACAAAGGAAGACGAAGAAGAAGGACGATTGACAGAGTGACCGCTTTTACACGTCACCTCTGAACAAAGAAAAGAGAAAAAGAAAACTTCCTGGCTTGTGCGGTGATAGCGAGGAGCCTTTTGTGTTTTTTCTGGTGTCAAGCTAGAACGTCAAGCTTCAGGCAACTCTTCCACTCTGGTCCTTTACTCTTTCCCGTACCACAAGTCTTCACACTCAAGTAACAGCGCCGCTGCCGGGTGCTGTTGGTTTGAGTGCTGGTCTCGGTGGGACATCCCTTCAACATGACAGCCTCTTCGCCTCTGGCGGCCATACACCGCCCAATGCCTACTCCTACATGGAGAGGCAGAGACATCTTCCGCTCTCATTACGCCAGCAACTCTGCTCCGGGATCGATGAGTCTTCGCGAGCAACTTCACAAAGGCACGGGAGACTTTCTCAGCGTCAAAGAAGTCCGAGGATCATCCCCTGCTGTGAGCTTGGCTGCTGATCTGTCCCAGAACTTCCGGCTTGACAATGAAGCAAGGTCCGTGCCGTCTAATACCATAACATCATTACCATGCTAACGGGCAGTTATTAGTCCCAAGCTCCCAACTCCTCGACGAGCTCTTTTCACGGCTAATGTAATTGGCGACACCGGCGACAATGGTAAGAGTCTCGCGGGCCTTGCGGGACACGCTTTGTCTTGACTAACACGCTTCAGACTTTGTGACAACTCCTACTTTACTGTCTTCTTCGCCTGTTCAGCTTCCGGAGATGACCCCTCTCCCTCGTAAGGTGACCTTTGCCGCCGTGGTTGAGGTTGCCTCGCCTATACCCATTCCATCCACTGCCAATGATGCCGCCATGCCGGACTCTTCGGCCCCCAACTCCCCTCAATCGTCTCCGGAGCCAACAAGGTCTCTCTCGCGACAATCGTCGCTGGAGCCAACAAAGCCAATCGCTTCGGAGTTAGCGCCGATGCAAGCTCGACGCGGTCGAGGACTCACTGACATTCTGGCTGGCCGTAGAATAGCAGCCCCAAGGCGGACGACTCCTATTCGACTCAAGGCACTTGCCAACAGCACCGGCTCACCTGCCTCCCCGAGCCCATCAATTCAAGTATCAGCTAATAACTCGACTTTATCTCTCGATGAGTGCTTCGACTCAGAATCCCCGCCGCAAGACCGCAGCAGGCCTTTGTCATCGCATAGCCCCTGCTCTCCTATCCCCATTGGCCTTCGTTCAAGATCTCAATTTGGAAGTATCGGGGGTAATAATCGCCTTGGCTCGCCGGGTAACTTTCATGCTAGGAGACAGTCGAATCCCTTTTTGAGAACCCGAAAGCAATTTCGCAGGTCTTTGAGCATGTTTGAAAGTCCTACGGATATCATGAAGCCGAAGCCTGAGAGAGGCCTTGCTGCTTCTCCCATCCTAAAATCTGTAACTGATGTCGAAGAGGCCCATGAGCCCATCATTCCTCATTTTCTTCCTGATGATCCTACAGATACGATACCTCGAATCACAAGAGAAACGATGCTGGAAATTTTGGATGGAAAATATAGCGACAAATTTGCTCAGCGGATGGTCATTGATTGCCGCTTTGAGTACGAGTATGAGGGCGGCCACATCGATGGTGCTGTCAACCACAATAATAAAGAGCTGCTAGCCGACCAACTCTTTCAGACACCCATGGATGATATGACTTTACTAATCTTTCACTGTGAATACTCGGCCCATCGGGCCCCTCTGATGGCGCGCCATATTCGATCTCAAGATCGGACGATCAACGCAGAACATTACCCCCGCCTGACCTATCCAGAAATATACATACTGGATGGCGGCTACAGCGGCTTCTTTGCTGAACATCGAGCAAGGTGTTTCCCGCCAGAATACGTCGAGATGTCTGATGAGAAGCATCAACGTACCTGCGAGAGAGAAATGGGACGCTTAAAAGCTCGCAAGCCCTTTGGGCGCGCACAAACCTTTGCATTTGGCCAACGAGAAACATATATACACGATTCTCCCACTGGCCCCCCTCGCCCTCATTCGCGGAACGCTAATGTCTCTTCCCCTCTCTCTATCCCCGATTCGCCTATATTTGGTGAGCGAACGGGGACTCGGCGCATGGTTTCTTACTAGTATTAACCTACTTGGCGCACAGTCACATGGATGTCTGGCTTGCGATTCATGTCGCCTCATCCATTCTTCCATCTGCTGGTTGAAGACCCCACTGGAAATTTTTAATGTTTGACGACGAAAAGTTACGTTTGGCTTATGGCGATGCATTGAGTTTTAATGCCCGATTATGAAGAGTCCATTGACAAATCCTTATCATGAGCTCCCGTTGTCTTCATTCGGTATTGCTTATTTCTTTACGTTGTTGGCTGCTCAGAGCCTGCGATTTCTTGTCTCATTGTCTTTCTTTTAAAGATATTGGTTGGCCAGATAATCAGCATGCCGGCAAAAAGAATCTAAGAAGCCCTCCAAAGGCTACTAGAACACTTCAGTCATCGCATGGATCTTGCTTCAATACCACGTCTGCAAGATATCTCATCGTTGGACTTGACCATCTCTATCGATGAAGGACTCACATCGAGCACTGGACAGCATATTACAGAACACTTGCTCGTACTTTCTTTTCCTGGCTTTTCTTTTATTCAGTTTTTCCCTTGTCAGAAATGACCACCCCAGCATGCACCCTTTAACTTTTATACCCATGGGGAATGCCTTTCAATTATTTTGCCTTCCTTGTTCATACTTTCACTACAGGAGGCGATGATCATCCCTCTGCTCATTGTAATGAGCCATAGAGCGCGACTAAGCGGGCGGCGCTTGTGTTTTTATCTTGTAAAAACTAGTTAGACAGTGAGAGATGTTGCCTAGGAAACTTTTTGGCTGTACATTACGCTATGAGAGAACATAGATGCCTCAGCTAGCTTATAAACGCATTTTAAATGTCCACATATTACTGTTTGGGCATGAGCTATACGAATAGACTCTGGTATTGTCTGCCGTTATAGGTATAAAGCCATGGTGATCTAGACTTTGGTTGCTATACCAGTGTAAATGCATCAGGGTCACATTACCGGCCAGCCTATAGAATGATTCAAGCGTTTCTTACGTTTCACACGTCTGTATGATTGTGAGCAATTGGTTTTGCTAATGCTGATGCTGCGCGCTGCATTTATCGGAGGGCAGGCGGGTCTGAAGGTTGTGAAGAGAAATGGTAAACGGTGGGGAACTTATATTAGAGGGGCGGAATCTCATTTATAAAAAAAGAATCTGCAGCCGTTGTCCGGCGTTACGCCTCACTCTCTTGATATTTCCCCTACTGAAAGCATTTGTTTAGCATTTAAAGGTGAGTTTGAATTCCTCTCTCTCTCTCTCTCTCCCCTTGGTTTGCCAGATTCATGAGCTACCTATAATAATTAGCATCTCTCAACTTCGATCTTGGAAACATCGCTAGGTACAGAAAAGACGTTATCGACTCCTAGCAAGACAAACACTTAGATTCTTCAAGGTAAATGATGCAATAAAAGCAAATTTTAATTCTAGTTGATATTTGCTATTTCTTATAACTTTTCATTACACCTTTTCTCCCAAGCAAATGATGAATGGTAAATTAGCAAAACGAGAGATTCCATGACCTTGATATCTTGAAAACGCCGGAAATATGCAGAAGCAAAAAGCAACCAAGACCTTTTCTTTCCCTCTTGAAGCTACAGGGTAAAATCCCATTCTTTAAAGGCCTCTCGGAAAGCTTCAACATCCTTGGTCTCTTCCTCCACAGTCTGCTCGCAGTTCTGCCAGCTGAGTCTGTCCTCCAAGCGCAAGAGCTTCGCGAGGACTCTACGCCCAAACTGCAGATCAAATCGCGCGTCGGAGGCAAGCGGCATAACGAGGGATTTGCCCTTAATCTTATCCTCTCCATTGTCTTGCCAAAACCAGACGCGGAAGAAGTCGCCAGCAGTAGCCAGGTCTTCGACGGCGATATCCTTGTTCGTAAAGGCTGGGTATTTCAGGTTTTCTGCCTCGACGCGGAAAGCTACTTCGGCAAGACGCTTTTGGATAATATCGGCGGGTACAGCGACGAGCTGCCATATCAGGTGGACGTTGCGATCCCGGCTAATCTCCCAACCGACAACGCCGAGCTTATGTGAGCTTTTGGAAGCAATCATGGCCTGTATAGATTCTTTGAACCGTGTCATTTCGTTGTACGTCTTGATCGCATCGCTTGTAGGATCTGCTGTGCTACCCATGCTCGAAATGGTCGGGGAATGTGGTAATGGGATGATAATGAAATGGCCGGGGAAGCTCAGACCCTGCTCCTTAAATGTCGTAGATGTTGGCAGAGGACCTTTTGCGGTTGTCACATAGGCTTCGTCACCGATGCTACAGACCATGTGGGATGAGATGTTGGGGTTCGACAAGCAGAAATAGCACCTGTCAGGACCTGGCGGTGGCGAGGTACGACGACGTTTATGTCTGCCATGGTGGCCATCATCGCGATGTCCGAATCGACTGTAACCTTCGTCTTGCCTTCCACGTTTGTTGGTGGCTTTGGATGTGAATGGTGACGCCGTAGCGCCAGAAGGCACCGTATTATCGGCCGTGTTGAGAGTAAACGCGTACATGGCTTTCGCCTTCTTGTCATTGCCATACGTAGCCATTGAGATGAATCGTGTAGTAGAAATGATGTTGGGATCTTTTTCGTTTTGTTGAACAAAGGCCTCTCTTTCGTAGAAGAATGCTCCTGGAGAGGCCGTCAAATGGTATCGGGGCTTCAAAGCAGCGCAGAGGTCTGCAATATCCTCAGAACTGCTCACAGCAGCTTGATCAGCAGGCTCGAGCACCGATTTGGACCCGTTCCAAACCTTCGCAGGCCACATGCTTGTCAGCAAGATATCGGTGCTGTTGGCGCCGCGCAACGCCTTTGCATCGCCCGACGTATGGAAGGGCAGATGTTGCTCTTGCGATTGGCCTGCCACTAAGTTCGGGTCCAGAACTCCGCCGAGCGTTACGATTCTGATGCCCTCCGAAGTCTTTGTTATGCTGCGCTTCCCCAAATAGTGAAGATTGGGACATATCTCTTCATCGGCCTCCACTTTCGCAGCGATTCGTGGTGGCAGTGGATGAGTGCCAACGGTGAAGTAGGTGGGGAGAGTGACCTCTATGGATCCGTTTAACAAAGCGGAAATCGTTGCGTCGTCGAGATCGGCGGTGAATACATCTCCTGTTAGAATTGCGAGAGAGAACTGGTTCTTGGCATGGAGTGTTGCCAGCTTCTTGAACGCCGATTCAAGCTGGCCATTAAGGCTACCCAGGACGATACTAAGAAAATGGTTTAGTATAAGGAGACGTAGCTGTGATTAATGCAAAAGAAGATCACATACATCTTGGGCGCAGCCATTATGTCCGACCTAGCCGAAGCCTTAATACAAGTTCGGTATGTGTGCGTGGTGTGTGTTGAGAAGGAAAGATCGTGATGTTAGAAGAAGCTGTAGGTATGTGCTGTAGGTACTTGTAAGATGTATGATATAGAGAGAGCTCTATGCAGGTGAGATGCGCGGGACGTGCACCACGCGACGTCAAAGCTCAGCGCAGCGATAAGCAAATGCGCCTTAGCTATTATTGGCCAATTATCTATCTAGTGGGGTGCGGCTAGTTGTTATCAGTTTGGCCGACAATCTACCGACCAAAAAAATTTGGGACTTTTACAGTGGAGTGAAACAGCTCTAGAGTTTGGATGCTTCATTATTGCGGCCGAAAACCTTTTACACAGGTTCACCAGCACCGCCGTCAAGATGCCAGCCCGATCGTCCGGCCGCATCGAGAAGGTGCGGAAGAACAAGCATTCAACACCCCATCAGAAAAACCACCGATGGGAGTCTTTTTCGACCAAAATCGCAAAGTTCAATTCACTACAGCCTCTGCGCAAAGTTCGACGACATGACCTCGAGACGGAAGACTTGTCCTCGACAACATCCTATCTCCAGAATGGACTGCAAAAATGGGGAGAACTCAATATCTCCCAGCCGTTTTCCTCGTTCAAGAGGGAGGTGTACCCTCTGTGCGACAGCCTGCCTCAGATTCTGCATTTTGAGGAACGGATCATGGATTCGCTGGCCAAGTACATCGCAACACAGGATAAAGAAGGACTGGAGCCGCTGCTCGATCTCCTGACGGCTTTTGCGCACGACTTGGGAATTCGATTCGAGAAATACTTCGCCCGCAGTCTAGATCTCATCTTGGCAATTGCGGGAAAGCCTCAGCCAGTTGAGGTCATCGAATGGACCTTTGGTGCTCTGGCATTTTTGTTCAAATACTTGTCCAAACTTCTAGTCCCGGACCTCCGACCGACATATGCCGTCATGGCACCCCTTCTTGGAAAAGCCAAGCATCCTCCGTTCATTGCACGGTTCGCTGCCGAAGCAATGAGCTTCCTCGTCAGAAAGGCAGCTGCTCCTTCACTTCGCGAAACGGCTCTCGTCTCTTTTGTGGAGCATGTGCGGGACGATATATGCAGTTTAGTTGAAGATCGGCAATTTATGCTGTATAAGGATGGTATCATGACCATGTTTGCAGAGGCAATCAAAGGAACAGATCGAATTATACATTCTGCTGGACCTGCCATCTTCGTCGTGCTGATGGATGCTATTCCGAAAGAAGAGTGCGCATTGGCTGAAACGACCACATGGACAGACTTAGTCTGTGGCGTCTTGACCAGTGTAATACATCATACCGGCGCAGATACTTTTGGCGAGTTCGCAGAAGCAATTTTTGATAGGTGCGAGGCTAAATTGAAGGAATCTCATGAGAATGATTCTCAGTGGTGGACCGTACCATACATCAGAATTCTCGGCGTTCTCGCTGGCGTCCGAAAAGGTAGTCGACTTAGCGACTGGCCACGCCTTGTCCGACAACTTGTTGCGTTCCTCTCAGTATCGACAAAGCCTATCGAAGAAGCCGCCGAAAAGAGTGAGAATGACCTTCTTTGGACATCGGTGGTGGCTAATGTGGCAATTACCTGCCATCACGCTCCTATGGATGCACTTATTCCTCAAATTACACGCCTTCACCAGTCCTTAACGAGAGAGCCATTCATGAGATTATTTATACCCTTTTGTTCGTATTTTAGCGAGCTTGATCCAAGTCGCTTTGGAAGCCTATTCCGTAATGATTTTCAAAAGTAAGTTGAATCGACCCTTTTTTTAAAAAAGGAGGGGGAAAAAAACGGCATGTATATTAACGCTCTCTTCAGATTTATTGCAACCCATTGGTCCCAAGGACACAATGAAGACATGCTTTGTGTCTTGTTACCACAGATAATTGAAAATAAAGGATTCCCATCCGCCGGAGAGAAGGATTGTTGCAAACTCCCTCAAGCATGGCAGGATCAGATTGTCTCTAAATTCGAGAGCCTGGAGATATCGCCTTTCCCCGAAAGAGGACCGTACAACAAAGATCCCCAAGTCTGGAGAGATAGATGTCTACCCAAATATGCGGCACTTCTCCGAATTCTAGAACTGACCGCCGTTCATCCATCTACTAATGCTCGTATTGCTGAGCTCCTCCTACGCAAACTTAAGCTTGCTCTTCGACCGTCATCTTCACTGGCATCCGACGAGGTCAACTTCATTGTCAGCCAAGGATTTCATGCTTATTTGGGTATGAGCAAGGCCGCAGGTTCAATTGATCCTCAGCTTGCTCCTTTGCTCCGCGCAGCCGTGCCGAGATTTGCACGATCTGTAGGCTTTCTTCGAACCTATCTGGCATACGAGGAAACTTTCCCACACGGTCACGAATCTGATAAGCAAGATGGATCTGGTAGCGATGCTTCAAACTTCGAAGATGATCCTGTAACCCAGTCTCTGGTCGACAATTTGAGCTCTCCATCTCATGAGATTCGATTGGTGTCTCTAGAGCTGCTCAAGAAGATGACCACCGTGCCCGAGCAGCTTCAGTTCGTTGATATCATGCTTCAAATTGAAGAAAGTCCACTAAACCTGGAGCATACTCGATCCATTGCTATGTATCTGCGCAAGCTCGGGCAAGAGTATGATTCGTTGGCGGACTCGACTTGGCTAAAACAAGGAATTCCAAACTTCATGTTCGGCATGCTGACAATTAACCTCTCTCCTGTATGGGATAACTCAATAGAGGCGATGAAGCAGGTTTCTCAAAACAAGTTTGGCGAAGAGGCCATTTCTGTTACTGCTTTCCGATGGCTGGAAGTGCCATCACCGCGATGGACACCACCCCAATCGGAAACCAATTCTTCTCGCACTTTCTACTCGGACTTTGAGTGTACTACACTGAACTCTCTCCATAAATCGGCAACCCTTGTTTCAGAGACCGCTGACGACTCAGATGGTGTCATGTTGCGTAATTTTGACGACTGCCAGCGACTTGTCGAGCCGTTCTCAACAAACGCCAAGGCTCAAGCGTTGAAAGTGTTCAAGGCATTGCCTTCTATTGCCGAAAGAAGGTCCCGCCAATTGGTACCCCATCTATTTGCCTGGGCTCGTGACGAAGAGGATACAAATGACGCTGAGGAGGATTCTCAAGCCAAGTTCTGGTCTTTATTCGACAGGAAAGGTCTCATCGGCGTCTTCGCCCAATTTATTAACCCAAAGGTTTTGTATCAGCATGAACAAGTTTACACCATTCTATTACAACTTTTGGGTAATGGTGATTTGGAAGTTCAGAAACTTGCCCTAAAGGCCATTTTGGCATGGAAGCAAGAAGGCGTGAAAACGTATCAAGAAAACTTGGAGTATCTCCTCGATGAAGCTCGTTTCAAGAATGAAATTGCCGTCTTCCTTCAAGGAGATAGTGTCATCAAACCGGAACATCGAGCTGAGCTGATGCCCGTTCTACTTCACCTCCTTTACGGCCGAGCAATTTCGCGAAAGGGGGCGCTCGGCGGCCGCCATGGCCAGCAGACGACCCGACTTGCTATTCTCAGGAACTTGTCGGTCGCGGATCTTGGAGGCTTCCTCGATATCGCTGTAGGAAAACTTAAGGATGTGCGAGTAGTTGGCCCAACGGTTAACCGGAAGAAGCTTTTTGAAGGTGAGGTTATATCTATTCGAAAGCAGTTCGGCTTCCTGAACATGGCCCTGTCTCTTATTTCGGAGCTGGGCACTAATGTGACGCCTTATATGGAAACACTCGTCAACACGGTCCTCTACTGCGTTGTCTTCTCTTCAAGACGACTGGGTGGCACAGCTGCGGAAGCCGATGCCGATGCCCCCGAAGAGGAAGAAGAGAAGGCCAGCACTCATTCATTGCTCAAGTCCACACGATCAACCGGTATCAAGTGCTTGATAGGCCTCTTCCAGAATGCTCAGGGTTTTCAGTGGGGGCCTTATCAGGATATCATCATCGAAGAACTGGTGGCACCTAGACACGAAAATCTACCGGCGGAGACTGCGCAAGGAGTATCAGGCATGTTGCAGCTATTATCAACTTGGTCTAACCTTCCGAACGTGGCTCTCTTCTTCGCTCCTCATAACGCGCTGCCGAATGGTGTTTTACCTCAAGTCATTGCTTGCGTAGCATTCGAGAAATCGAAGGAACCCGTCAAGATATATGTACTTGAAATGCTTCGAAACTTGGCCAGACTGGCCCTGGCTTCTGCCGACGAGTCTGAGTTTAATGAAGTTATCAAAGCCGAGCTTCTCGAAACGAACTCAACCGCAATTTTGAACAGCCTTACCACTGTATTGAGGACTGGTGATATCAGCAATGCCCTTTTAGAAGCAGGCGTCGAAACCATTCTGTCATTGGCTCCGATCTTCCAAAACTTTGAAGACATTCAAGCAGTCATTCGAATTTCTAGTTTCTTATTGCAGCAACCTGCGCGACGAGTTAATCCCAAGCTCAAGGGCCGGATCCTTCTCGTCATTGAAAACTTTGCTTCACTGCCAGACGCGGCAAAGGATGAGGTACTGCTTCAGGAGGTATACAAGACCGTTTCAGCTCTTTTCAGCTACTTTAGAGATCGCGAAAACCGTTCATCACTATGCCGAGTTCTTTTGGCCATTTCAAAACAAGATAACGAGATTGCCAATGTTGCCAACATTTGTTACGAGCTGAACCTGTTCAAGGAGGGTCGCATTGATGAGCCAGATTATGACAGACGCCTTGCCGCATTCAGTGCCATCTCGAGCAGTCATGATGAGCCGTGGACACCTAAGCAATGGCTTCCGGTTCTTCATAACTTGATTTTCTTTATCCGAATGGATGAGGAATTCGGCGTGCTTTCATCCAATGCTGCTGATGGTATTCGACGCTTAGTTCAAGAGACGGCAAATTGCCAATCGGAAGAAACGAAGAAGACACTTGATGACCATCTCAAACAGGTACTATTGCCGTCAATCTATGGAGGTGCTCGAGAAGAGTCTGAAACCGTGCGACGAGAGTATCTACGCGTATTAGGATTCATTCTCACCACAATGCCTGAATGGGGCCCTGTGGCCGATTTAGCCGGCCTCTTGAACGAGCGCCAAGAGGATTCTGCCGAACCTACGTTCTTCTTCGACATTCTCAGTCCGGCAACTTCAAAACAAATCGATGCCCTGCGAACGCTGGAAGCTGCCAACGCAAGCAAGGAAATGAGCAGCCAAAATCTTACTCAATTCTTTATCCCCTTGCTGGAGCATTTCATATTCGGAAGAGCGGATAGCGGCGATGATCATGGACTTGGTGCACAGGCGGCAAGCACTATCAGCAATCTAGCAATGTCACTCAACTGGAACCACTTCCGTACAACTTTCCATCGATACATAGGATACATCGAATCAAAGCCGGAACAACAGAAGCATACTATTCGCCTATTGGGCAAATATACTGATGCACTACTGTTTTCGCTTCCTGACGGTCCCGATGCCGAGACCATGGAGGTGGATCAGGAGGAGAGCTCATCTTCTGCCATTCGACGACTGCGTCTTATGGCCCCGAAGACTTCAGAACTGTTTACCCAGATTACTGACTACTTCCTACCACCGCTTACCAAACACTTGCACGAAAAGGATGAATCCGAGGTCAGCTACCGTGTTCCTGTTGCCATCACGGTTGTCAAGCTCTTGAGGTTGTTGCCTACTCCCCAACTGAACCAGAAGTTGGCTGGTGTTTTAACCGACATATGCCACATCTTGCGCAGTAAGGCATTGGAAGCGAGAGACATGGCTCGTGATACTCTTGTCAAGATTTCCGTGCTTCTGGGCCCATCTTTCTTTGGATTTATTCTGAAAGAGCTCCGAGGTGCTCTGACTAGAGGCTACCAGCTGCACGTTCTTTCATACACTATGCACTCTATCCTAGTTGCAACTGTGCCTCATTTTGCAACTGGAGATCTTGATCCCTGCTTGTCAGACGTTGTCACCGTTATTATGGATGACATATTCGGTGTCGTCGGTCAAGAGAAAGATGCCGAAGGATATGTTAGCCAGATGAAAGAGGTCAAGAGCAGCAAGAGCCAGGACTCGATGGAACTCATTGCTAAAAACGCATCAATCAGTCGTCTTATTGCCCTCATGAAGCCGTTACAAGCTCTCCTGATGCAAAAGGTAGATCTAAAGATTGTGCGTAAGATTGACGCCCTGATGGCTCGTATCACGGCGGGACTCTTGCAGAATCCGGCTGCTGAAAGCCGCGATACTTTAGTCTTTTGCTACGAGGTTATCCAAGAAGTATACAATGCGCGGAAACCAGACGCAGAGCCAAAGCTGGACTGGAAAACCCGCAGGTACCTGGTCCAAAGAGGCGCCAAGAAGAGCGGCGATCGAGGTCAAACCAGCAAACATACATACAAGCTTACACGATTCGCTTTTGAGATGCTGAGGTCGATGCTGAAGAAACACGATAGCCTACGAACCTCTGAGAATATTGCTGGCTTCATTCCCATCATTGGTGACGCCATTTTGGAAGGCGAAGATGAGGTCAAAATCTCAGCGTTCCGACTTTTGGCCGTCATAGTTAAAGTCCCCTTCACGACCGCTGATGGAGCCAACATCTATAAGATCGCTGTCAAGGAGGCTACGAAATGCATATCAATGTCAACTTCCACCACGACTGAGCTAGCACAAGCGGCCTTGAAGATGCTTGCAGTCGTACTCAGAGACCGACGAGATATTGAGGTTAAGGATGCCGCCATCGATATGCTGCTGGGCAAGCTGAAGGACGACTTTACCGAACCTCTTTACCGTCATATCACATTCAACTTCCTGCGGTCGGTGCTGGACCGTCGCATTGAGACTGCAGTGGTTTACGATACATTGGATCAGGTCGGTACCGTTATGATCACCAACGATGATAAGGATACTCGAGACTTGGCGCGAGGTGCTTTCTTCCAATTCATTCGAGACTACCCTCAGAAGAGAGCCCGTTGGATGAAGCAGCTCAATTTCGTCGTCGCCAACCTCAAGTACGATCGTGAGGGCGGCCGAATTTCTGTTATGGAAGTTATCCATCTGATGCTCATGAAGTCATCCGATGATTTCGTCCAAGAGGTTGCGGCAACATGCTTCCTGCCGCTGTTCCTGGTTCTGGCAAACGATGATAGCGAGAAGTGCCGCCTTGCAGCTGAAGCGTTGATCAAGGAGATCTTTCGTAAGGCAGATAAGGAGCGCGTACTTGCGTTCCTTAACCTTCTCCGGTCATGGCTTGGCAAGGATGGAAACACTGCGGTTGTGAAACTCGCTGTGCAATTGTTTGGGCATTATTTTGAGTGCAATGAAGATGCTGCAAAGAATCAAACAGACTTTAAGCTCATTTTCGATAAAGTCTCGGGAATTTTGGGATCTGAGAATGTCCGTGAAACTGACGGGGGACTTGTTGGCGCTGCGGTCGGCGTTGTGCGCGTCTTCGCCACCATTTTCCCTCATAAGGCTTTGTCTGCCAACAAAGAGGACCTATGGGCTAAGCTTCCACGCTGCCTTGGACACAAGGATACTTTGGTGAAGCTGTCTGCTATTCAGCTGATCAGCTTATATCTCGCCGATTTTGCTAGAAACGGCGCCAATACCACTGCTGGCGAAGATGTTGAAGGGTCTCACGGGCTTATTCTGCGCGCTACGAATGTAGAAGAGCTCGTCCGTCTCGCACTCAGGGCCTTGAATGGATCCGAGGTCAACGAGGCCTTGGCAGGCGAGCTTGGGCAGGTTTTGATATTCCTCGGCCCTCGTCTTCCGATTGGGGATTCTCCTGATTCATCAGATGCTGAGTCAGAGGCAGAGGCCGATGAACTTGAAGCTGAAGACAAGGAAGAAGCCACCGCAAAGCCAAAAGATGTGCAGTACCTGTTCTGGCGGCTGTCACACATTCTGCGAAAGGAGATTCGGCCCAACGCTGCTGCCATCGTTCCCAAGGTGGTCGCCATGGAAGTCTTGGAGACTGTTTGCCGCCGGTCTTCGCTTGACCGACTTCAGCCTTCGCTCAAGACCATTCTGACGCCGCTGCATAATCTCACCGACCCATCCATCCCTGCCCCTTTCAGCATGGATGAAGTGTTCAAGATGAAGCACGAAGGCCTCAAGACTAGGGCGCAGATCATGATGGATTCTCTGCAGAAGAAGTTTGGTACAGCCGAATACAGCAAGCAGCTAATGTCTATCCGCGAAGAGGTCAGGGCCCGCCGTCTGCAGCGGTCTAGCAAGAGGAAGATTGAGGCAGTGGCACAGCCAGAGAAGTACAACCAAGATAAGAGGAAGAAGTTTGAGAAGAACAAGGAGCGCAAAAAGGCGAGGTCGAAGGAGCAGAAGGTGATGAGGCAGGCGTACAAATCATGGTAAAAGAAAAATCACGAGACTTATGTCATCGTATAGAGAGATTATGGCGAGCGGCGTTAGGGAAGGCATTTCGAAGGCGTTTTAAAACTTAATTCTTTTTGACTGTTTTGTCAATAGTATATATAGATGCATATGTATGCGACTGGCTAGACAAAAATGCGTGGGGATAAATTCATATCCCTGATAATTTTCATTTCATATCCTGTCGCTTTTCAAAGAGCTGGAGTATCTTCTAAATGCAATCCCTGACGCCCACTTTATATAACTTTTAACACACTCGTACAATGTCCCACTTTCTATTGAATGCCATGAAACGAAACCTGGCCAATGGCACCGACACAAATGATATGCAATCCGAGAGACGTCCCAAGCGCCTCGCCCTGTTTCATTCCTTCTTTCCGAAGCCTCATTTCATGACGAGCCTTCCTTGCCTTTGCCTGTAATATCCGCAACGTCCTCCGGTATATCCTCGTCCGGCCAAAACTCAATATCTCCGTCCTCACCCAAAGAGCCTCTCTTCACCAGCTGGCCCTTTTCCCTCATCAAATCCTCGACAGTGATTTTGCGATCGCCAAAGATGTTCAAATGGTCGCTAATAACGTGCCTATTCCGACAGCTCGGACACGTAATCAGCGTAGAGCCGCGATGATAGCCCTGTTTCGACACGTTGTGATGCGAGCGATGGCCGCAAGGCACGCAGGTGAAGGAAAGCTGGTAAAACGCCGGGCCTTTAAATTCGGGGCGGTCGCTTTCGCTGGAGGGAGCGTCTTTGGTGGCGGGTTCATTTTGAGGCTTCTTTTGAGGGGGGCGGGGGATGGTATGTGCGAGGCGATGGTGATGGTAGGGAGAAGTTGTGATGCCGATGGCGATGGGTGATGAGGATGAGGCGGGATGATGAGATGAACGGAGAGCGAATCGAGGGAGGCTTTTGGTAGGAGCGAATGCTCGGCGCAGGAGGGGCGCTATTAGAGGTGCTGGTTTTGAAGCCATAGTTGAGAGATGTGCGTTTGCTAGTGAAGTCGTAGCTTGTGAGCGAAAGAGAAAAAGAGAGAGAAGGCGTTGGAGTTTTTGGTGATGGTGGTTTTTTTGGCTATCAAAAAAGTTGCAGCACTGCACGTCATTTTGCCGGACAGGTACCTTGAAAAGTGGTCCGTGCGCTTGGGGCTTAGTAGCTGGCGATGGAGCAGTGCAGATTGCCTAATGGGGCAATAACTTTGTGGTATGATACAGCTTTTGATAAGCTTGATCTTCATCATGAGTATCGTTATTCCTCCTAAGCCAGAGTTTCTCAAGTACTCGTTTAAATATTTTGTATCTTATTATTTTGTTTTTCTAGCTAAAAGTAGTCCACAAATCTTCACATGACAGAGAGCTATATGATCTACGCGGCTCCGCGGAGTAAGTAGCCGTTTGATAGTTATGAACGAGTTATAGGGAAACAATTCTTTTGCGCAATTCGTGGTTGCAAAATGCTTCAGTTCGCAGTTTCCCTCGCAATATCAAGTATTTACCAGAAGCGAACCAACTGCCTTGAAGCGGTGTCTCTTATATGGCGGTCAAGGCAGCATATCGACCCTGAGCTTCCTCACCAGCAAGCTTTGTCCCTCCGCGCCTTCTTCCCAACATTATTGATCGGATAATTTCTTCACGTCTTTTACCATTTCTCTCTCTTTCTTCTTCCTCGTTACTTTTACAAGCTTCTTCTCAGTTCCCGCCAAGGCCTTCAACTTCTCCACCGTAGAGCACTCCTCTTCTTCTCCGCTCAGTCTGCTTCCATTCGTGTGACTAGAGTTGCCCGTTTCTTATTCACACATCCTCTTTCACGAGAAAACTCTCAAAGAGAAAATGCATCTTCTCCTCATTATTCAGTGGCTGGTTCCCTTCATCAGTCTGTGCCTGGCTCAACAGGATGATCGAGCGCTTGCTCTTTCATTGATCAACCAAGCTCGCCAAGCTCAAGGAATTCAGCCACTCACATGGAACGCCAATTTGGCATCTTACGCTCAGTACTGGGCAAACATAATGGCCAGTGGTCAGCAGCCCTTTTCGCACGCGCAAGGCGCTTACCGCCCTCAGCAGGGAGAAACGCTCTTCGAATATCAATCTGCTCAATGTGATTCGGCCTATGATAATCCTCTGCAAACAGCCGCACGAACTTGGCTTGCCCAGGCCTCTCTGTACAACGGAATGCCCGTTACCGATGGACATGAGCACTGGCTGCACTGGTGTAAGCACTTATTTATGCTACTTCACTTTAGAACTTGGATCAAGCAATCAGTGCTAATTCATCTTCCAGCTCAGTGTATGTGGTCCACCAGTACGCAAATAGGCTGTGCTCGAGCATACAGCATCTCGGACCCTTACAAGATATACGACGTGTGCCGCTTTTTCCCGGAAGGGAACATGTAAGCAGACCGGTATCACACTTTATCTGGAGATGGGCTGACTTCCGTGATCAGAGTTGGACAACGGCCCTTTTAAATGCCCATGGCTAGGGACAGAGAATCTATTTAACGTCGATTGTACCCCAAGACATCGTAGTGGGTATTGAGAATGGAACTGATTATACTCATTTAATGAATTCTGGTCAGTTTTCGTGTGCTAATGGGTATTTTGGTGGGAGAGGATCTCGCTATTAACAGACTTAAATCAGCCACTGATGCATGTGACGGGCTCTTTCTCTTTTTGGTGATGGAAGATCTTAATAATGAAATAAGATAGTTCTAATACATGAGAATCTTCCGGTCAAGCAACGCATTTTATGATTATCACTTGGTGTCAGGAATGCAAGCATATTCACGTAATTTCAGTGCTTTACAGGGTAAGCGAGAGGTAGTCTAGGTCTACCAGCTGCTTAGTGGTTGCCGTAGCGCAAAGCCTAGCTGACCCGCTCTCTTACCTAAGCACGTCACCTAGATCTCTGCAGGGCTAGGCAAATTTTGGGGAAAGACAAACGACGCGATTGAGCAAACCACCATCGACAAGTCGCGACATTCCCAACTCCACGTCCCTCGAATCTTACGCAGCTGCATCAAGGCAATCCTTTCTTCCCCTCTTACCGTGCAATTTTTCGAAGACTTTGATCCCTTTCCGCAAAGTGCCTGCTGCCATAGGAGTATCCATTGTCAGGCATTGCCAGCGTACAGATTGCAAGGAACCCTCGCAAGCTCTATCAGCTGCGGGTTTCTAACAAAGCGCGGGGATTCCCCAACGTTGCGCTCGCGTTTGCTCCCTTGCGCCAGCATGAGATAGCCCGCAAACGACCTCAAGAACTACACAATGGAGCGATCAAAACCCCAGGCATTCCTCTCGTCGTATGCGCCGCGCCTGCGCACCTACAACAACTCCCTCTTGACTCCCGTCCTACCGAGTGCGCCATCAGGCCCTGTTTCGCGGACGACAAAGCGAGGCACCACCATCATCAACTACGCTGAGGATGGATTCGATGACCTCGACGACGATAGCGACGATCCCAGGCGTCGTCCCACGGGCCTGCGAAGTCTGCGCAAGGAGGATTCAGCCAGCAGGCTAGATATGGCCGACAAGGTGGGAAAAGAGATCAAAGAACCGGTCGATGTCCAGGGCATATGGCGAGACTGGATGGGAAAGAGCCGGTCTGTCAGGAGTGACCAGCAGAATGCCGCCCAAGCACATCTCCCCTTGACTCTGATACCCATACGAATCGACCTGGATATTCCGTCCTTCATCCCACCAGCGCCGTTTCCAGCTCCGAACCCCAATTCAGTCGACATCTCTCTACCGCAATATCGGCCGCAGGAAATGACTGTCCCCTATAAACTACGTGATATTTTCTGTTGGAATCTGCACGAGACCCTCATCACGACGGATCAATTTGCGCAGACACTGGCGCAGGATCTGGATTTGCCCAATAGACACGCTGTAGTTGCCGAGATAAGCAAGCAGATTCGAACACAGCTGGAGGAATATGCCGGCGTTGCTCTTCACCCACTCTTCCACTCTGAGCCATCGCAGCCAGCACCGGCACCACCTGCCCAGGGTGCAGTGCCAATTGCAGGGGCAAATGGAACTGGGAGTGGAACACCAAGGCCAAGCATATTCAAGTCTCGAGATGACTCTCCGGCTTCCTTTGCGAGAGGCGTATCACGGCCTGATACTCCTATACAAACGGGAGGCCAAGCAACGCCGCAGCCTCCGGCGTCACAAGCACCCGAGGCCACAGCACCCGAGGTCACAGCCGAGGCAACGCCTATCCTGCCTGATTCTGACGAATACAACCCTGATGATACTTATCGATGCATCATCAACCTGAGTCTCAACCTTTCATCCATGTTATATACAGACAAGTTTGAGTGGTCACTTCTTCACCCCCCAGGCACCGCAGAGGCTTTCGCAAAGGCAACGTGTGCCGATTTGGGATTGGCAGGCGAATGGGTTCCAGCAATGACGCATGCCATCTACGAGGCAGTGCTCCGTCTGAAGAAGGAGGCCTGTGAGGCTGGAGGCCTTGTTGGTGGATGGGGTGGAGCTCAACAAGAGCTACCAAATGATGCTGCGCATGGCCAGGAGGCTGGCTGGAGATATGACCCCGATCATTTGGCTGATGACTGGGAGCCCAAGGTCGAATTCCTCAGCAAGGAGGAGATGGAGAAGCGAGAAGGTGACCGTGAAAGACAGATCCGGCGACTACGGCGTGAAACAGCGCGATTCAGCTCCACGACTGGCATGCTGGGTGGCACTCCGTTCGGCCTTGGTGCAAGTGTCGAGGTGGAGGAAGAAAGGATGGGTAGAGGTGAGCGTTCCAAGAAGAAGCGGCGCTTCCGAAGTCTGAGCCCTCTCGCCCGTGGCGGAACGCCGCTTGGACGAGTCACTCCAGATGTGGGCGGATACGGGGGAGGAGTAGGAGCCTTGACCGATATGGAGCGAATCTCATGGCGATGTTCGCACTGCCGTACGTGGGGTACGAGCGTCTGGGCAGTACGAGACGGCCCTGCTGGGCCCAAGGTAAGTCGTTGTCTATTCCCTTGCTTCACAGTAGTTTGTCTAACATGATATCCTCCTAGTCCCTTTGCGCCAACTGCGGCTACTTTTACGAACGAGATCGCAGGTTGCCGCGCCAGACTAAAAATCTGCATCTGCAAGACATTCGAGCGGTCTAGGAACCCACTGATGAGCCCTGTCACGACAAAGAAAACGACGAGAGGCAGAAGGAAAAGGGCCCGACTTCGACTTTACCCCAGGAGCACAAAGCGACCCCGCAGAAACAGCAGCAGCAGCAGCAGCAGCCACAGCAGCCACAGCAACAGCAAGATCCCCTTGTCTTTAATTCCCCTTATACCCGACGCTCTCGCCGCCAGCGCTGGAGACAGCAACTCTCAGAGTATCAACAGCCCGCCGCGGCTTCCTCTATGGCTCCTGTATGCCCGCGACTTGTGCCGTCTTTGCCTGCGAGGCCTTGGCTGACTACGATGATGCCTGCGCAGGGGAGTGAAAGAATCATGAAGATGCGCGCGAGAAATGCATGGGAAATGAATTTGCGTGGATAGAATACCCTTCTCCCCCCCTTTTTTTGTTTTTCGTTTGATATGGGGATAGAAACAAAATTGGGAGGAGTTGTATGTGAAGGGAGAAAAAGAACAAAAAAAGAAACGGAAAAATCTGGTGGTTCAAGAGGCCTTTTATAATAACTAACGATATTTTCCCCCTTTCTTTCTTTCTTTTTTTTTTTTTCCGTTTTCAAATTCATTTTCACCTTCTGCTTCTGTCATGGTCCCTTTTGAAAGAATTATAAGTTCTAATTTCTTCATACGTTTCTAATGGGCGTCACGGGACACATATAAATGACATGGAAGATGGAAAAGCAAAGGGGGGAAATCCGGGAGTTTTATTTTCCCACTCGTTGTTGTTTTTGCCTGGAAGGGAGTTTTCAATGCGTTTAGGTAAAATTAGGAATCTCTTAATGCCTTTCCCCAAAGTAATCCAACAAAAAGTAAATTATATACACTTCTCTAGTGACAGATGAAAATGATCCGTAAAGAGAATTACTGCAGTGAAACAGTGATATCCATTGGCCTTGGAAACAACCCTCGCTCTATCCGATCCCACCGAGCCATCGGCGTCCATAAAAAGTTCTGCCCTCGGGGCGGGTATAATGATACAGAGATATTTTGTCTTTCTTACATATTGCCCTGCTCACATCGATATCCCAACAATACTGCTTGTGCATTTATCGCCATTTGACGATCCATAAATGCAGAAAATCCAAGAAATCTACGCCTCAAATTGTGCATCTCCTCATTGCTGATGAGCACGGTTATGCATCATCTGCGAAACGTCAACTCCCACCCAGCGAATCTCTCTAGGCTGTGGCGGGGTGCGTGCAATAGCTGGTCCCCGAGGCGAAGTAGTAGCGGACGGAGAGCTGCCTGGATAAGTAGGCTGTTCCATCTTTATGCCCTGCACCTTCTTACGTTCCCTTAGCCGCCCAATAGTATCTGCCAAGGTTCGCTCCAAGCTCTGCTTCAACATGGCTGAGTCCTCCCACCGGCGACCATATACTTCTAGAGTCTGGGGAATGCTTTCCAGACAGCGAATGCTTCTACTGATATTATCCTCCACGGGTCTTCCATTTCGTAGTTGAGGTCGTGGGATCGGAGGCGCTGGTGGGGCACCGGGGCGAGAGATGGGTATTTGCATCTGTGCGCCGGATAGCAGCATATCCTCAGAGTCTGTTAGTACGGCAAGGAACTGGTTCGCCATGAAATACACTTTTAAAGCGTCGTGGTAATTGTAGAACGCGCCGTTAAGCCCAGCGGAGGCAATTTCCTGCATAGTGAGGAGGTAGGCCAAGGAGTGCTCGAATATGAGGATACGGTGGTAGTCGGTGATTTGAGGAGCCCTTGCTGAAGGCGCGATGCAGTAGACGTAACTGTATCTCAGTTCCTGCTCAAACATTTGTCGTATTCCGGCAGGAAGATTGCTTGGCAGCGATTCGCCCCATTCTCGCATGTCCAGGCATATCTGCCATACAAAGGACGACGGGTCTGGCAAAGGAGCCGAATATGACTGATACAACTCTTGGTACCAATAAGACTGCGCTCTCCTGAGCTGGAAAAGAAGTAGACCGGGGTCTACAGATTGTGGGCCTAAGATGGAGGCACTCTCGAGATCTTTGCCTTTGCGATCAAGGTCGGCTGCATTTGGGAACGCAACATGAATCGCATCATCAGTGAAGGAAAACGATCGAGCGTGAACCATGCTTATTGAGCTAGATAGATGCAAAGGTTAGAGACAATAGCAACGATTAAGAGAGGGCTTTCATTGTTTCGGAAAAAAACCAACCGGTCAAGAGCATATGCGCAATAGAAAATCTTGCGGCGCATATCCAAGGTAGCCCGATCTACAACTGAAGACAGGGGGGGATCTTGGTGAAATCCAAGATCAACGACAGCGCGCGTGGTGAAGCCAATGAGAAGCCAGCTGTCGAAGTGGTTGGGGTCTAGTATGGCGTATTGTGTAAGGAGGAGCAACGACTGAATCTGGGTGGCATATCCAGGTGCCAGCGCGATGTCCGCATAATCCAACGCCTTGGATACAAACTGGACTCCGAGATTATAGTACTCATCATTGACGTTTTGGCTCTGCATAGTAGATCCAATGGCAAGAATTAAGAACAGCAGCCAATGGTCGGATGCGCTGATAACGCGCTCAGCTTGTTGATTATAAATGTCATTCAAGACATTCAGAGCCGCGGTTTCTGAGAAGCACGGCAAGAGCGGGTACATGTTCTTCATGAAGTGATGGAAAATCTCAGTTGCATATTGCTTCTGTGGCAACGGAGAGTCAGTTGAGACTGGGACAGCATCCTTGGTTGCAGCGGCCAAGACGAGACGCGCAAAGGTCATGTTGATCATGGATGGCTCGAAATCTCGAGTTGTTGCGTTGACCGATCTGTTGTTCAATGTAATTAGTCAGACGCCATGAAAGCAAGCACATGGAGAAGGACATGAGAGCTCTCTCGTACAAGAAACCAAAGTCAGATATCAAAGAGTTGACATCTGAATTCTCACGAGTCCTGGCGGCTTTGCGGTGAATGGCTGCCCGAATGGACGCCAGGGAATCTTTTCTGTCTACATGGGCGACGGCCAATGAGTCGGACTCATGGAGAGCCACAGAAGCTTTGCGAGACTTGGCATATGCGATGCGTCTCTCCAGCTTCTCTATGCGAAGCTCAAGGGCGGCGACATAGCTGGTTACCACGCGCGGGGGTTAGTATTCGAGGGACGTCCAAGACGGTCTATAGGAACAATCTGTGAAGACGCACCTTCGCTCCTTGCCTCGCGCAAACTGGTCATTGGCCGCAGAGCAGGCATTCTCACGGCCAGCCTTTTCACAGGCCGTGCAAGCAGGAAGCTTTCCATCGCACTGTTCACAGACGTCAGATAAAATTCCAGCCAGGGATCAAGAGCGGCTTTGTCTCCGCGCTGAAAGAGGAAGCGCCGCCGCCTGTCCACTCACCTTGACCTTTGCAGCTCGACCTGGCAAGAAAGCGTTAGATCTACCGGAGATGTCCGCACAAGCGCGCTGGAGGACGGTTACTCACATCTTGAGCAGGCTGACACCGGCCTCGATACTCGCAAGAGGGGAGTATGTGAGAAGCTACTGCGGGGCATTGCTAGGGCGAATCTGGAGGGACCCGAGTTGGCCGTCGAAGAGCTGAAGGACTGGAATGGCGAGCCGCGAAGAACCGTGGGAGGTTATTTCTTTGGCG
The DNA here is from genome assembly GCA_026401215.1 of Trichoderma erinaceum. Classification (NCBI taxonomy): domain Eukaryota; kingdom Fungi; phylum Ascomycota; class Sordariomycetes; order Hypocreales; family Hypocreaceae; genus Trichoderma; species Trichoderma erinaceum. The sequence continues at coordinate 113,543 of JALIRY010000047.1, forward strand.
ATTGCTCACAGGGTGCGGGTGTCGCAGCAGAGACGACTTGACGACAGAAGAGGCTGCTGACTAGGCCGAAGGAGGTTGCTCGAATCTCAGAGATGCATGTTGTAATCGTTGAGTGCAGACGGGTAGCGGAAGCAGCGCTGGCGGTAGAGGAGAGCCCGTCTGGCCGGGGGTAGCGTTAGCGTTCGCTTAGCTGCCTAGAGCTGTTGCCAGCGCCTCCACATGCTCTGAAGACGGCACTGGACGGGCGATGGCTGGAGGCGGCTCTTGGGGCTGCAGCAGTCACTACAGGTACGTAAATGCAGCATTGATGGATTGGGCAATATGTAACCTTGATATCTGGCTTAAAAAGCACGGATGGCCGCGCTTTATTTCGACTTCGCTGATATCAATGATGCATTACGGGTCTGCCTTGGAAGGATCCCATCTTGGATGCAGCCATGCACCAAGTAGACCATTACTAATTATTGCTAGCTGTCTAGGAAGTACATGTTCTCTCTGTACAAATTCCGTGCGAGTGATAGGATTAGGATTCAAGAGACAATGGACGGACACGGGTGTGTCAGTACGAAACCGCCACGTATTGGAACGGGCTGCGACTAGGGTTTAGGCTTATCAACAGCTGGACCCTCGATTCCCATCCAAGGCATAATAATATGGGGGATGCTACAGCCTCCAGTATTATTATGTCCGTGTTTTTTTTGGTGGGCGCAGAATGTAGGTAGGTGTACATGTAGTCTTACTATATCGGATATTACATACATAAGAGACTGTCTAAGAAGGATGGGCGTATAATAACTTGTTATCAGTCTCAAGATGATGTAATCTTTCCTTTTTGAGTATTCGGTAGCTGATCTATATCTGCTCTGGTGAAATTGCCTCTAAATTGCATGTACCTAGTATTGATTGGCAATGTTCCCGAGTGCCTACCGGCAATCTCAATCAACTGCTCATTACATGCTTCATGCTAGGCCGAACAGAGCGACGATTGACCGTCAGCCCTGCTGCGTCGGAGATGTATCAGATTTATTTGATGTTGTTCCGCTAGAGTAGCAGGTACTTATCCGTGTATGCCATGGGTAAAGTCCTAATCAAGTAGACTACATTTGACTAGCATCAGACAGCTCACATGCAAGTTCTGGTAGCGTACATCCGTGCTCCAATCTTGGCAATTGGCAGTGGCAAGCATCTACAAAAAGGGTTGGACGAGGAGTGGTGCTGCTTTATTCGGCATCTAGTTGTGACTCGCCTGCAGTACGGGTAAACTGAAGATCACCCAGAGCACGCCACCTGCGTCGATGCTACCCATTAATACGGCAGTATATAGATTGAGGCACACGTATATCTACCAATGTATGCAGATATAGATATAGGTAAATACCGTTAGCAAACAAGGCAAGGCACAGCGTAAATTTCACCGAAGCTGGAGATGCGGCGACGACCTTTCCCGTTGTCACACCGACCAGAATGATATTATATGATGGAGAAAACAAAGGGTTGCAGAAGGAATCGAGGGAATCTAAAATATGCACCCACTGGTAGCCTCCCACATGAAAGCAGCACTAAGAATCACCCGTAGGAGCATTGTCCATGGAAGAGCTGCTGCCAACGGGGATTTGGATTGCTTCTAGTGCAGTGACCGGTCGCGTCTGCAAGACAATCACACAGACCTCCACATGTCATGTCGTCCGTTCTCATGGCCCCCTAGTCTGTGACATCGATCTATCGAATTATGTATCCGCATCACACCGCTCAAAACCGCAAGTGAAGGATTGGAAACGAGCCACTAACGGTTGTTTGTGACACCTGAAACATTTCGAAAAGTACGGAGTGCACACGCATATGCACGTTTGCATGCAGAGGAAGGTCGCAGCGACATCAGACGCATTGCTCAGCGCTCTTGAGGAGCCATTCGGGGAGCCATTTGGGGGCGAGGCAGGTCTCCCGCTATCAGGCCAGATACGAGCCGCCCCGCGCAGCTGAGTTAGAGCTGTACGTAGACCGACTGAAAAGCGGGGGGCCACGGGCCAGTCACGACCCTTGAAGATTCCCCCTCCGTAAGCCCGCTGGCCTCTGAGTCCCCCACCTGTGGTATAGCCTCCTCCGTGTGTTGGCTGCACCACCGAGTTGATTCCGCTAGCAGCAATACCTGACCTGGACCTGGTACCTCTCTAGCAGCGCATTGTCCGGCACGATCCGGTATCAACCAGTACCGCGTCACGCTGCGCAGTACCGCAGAGTACGCTCGGTCTACCAGGCCTCGCGTTTAGAGCGAATGGGCTGGAGTCACCGGCGCAAAACCCCACTTGCCTTATTTCATCGAGGGCATTCCGTTCTGAGGAAGGAGCTCCTCGGCCGGCACTGCAGGAACTGGGCTTCGCCCAGGGCTCGCGCTTAAGTGGCTCGGTCTGGCGCTTAGTCATCCGCCATCTGTATTCACTTGCACAGGCGTCAAATACTGGCACAGCTGCACTGGCACTAGCGGCTGAAGTCGCTTCGCTGTCGCGAGCTGGCCTTCGTACTGGATTCAGCTTCTGAACTTGCGTCGCCCAAACAGTTCCAGCTCTTGACCGCGCGTGTTTCAAGTCCTGCTTCTGCGTCGCGCGCCCAGCCCCAGAAGCACTGAGAGAGCCGTTGAGCTGACTATCATCTGCCGAGATCCCCGTATGTACCTCTGGTCGCCTCATCTCCCTCTGCCCCGCGATCCCGCCATGGCGGCAGTCTCTAGCTTTGAATCATGCTGATGCTTATTGCGCCTGTGTCTTAGAGAACCACATCAGCCCTTCTTTTCTTGCTTTAAGCGTGCGCATTTGTCAACTGATTAGCATCGCGTTTCCGTCCGAGTTCTTGTCGTTATCGTTCCGTCTCCGCAGAGTCCCTGATTGGTTTGATCTACGGGTCGTCCAGAGCCAACTCAGCGTCGCAACAGCCAACCGCATACCAGCCATAGTACCCGATTCCCGGAATCCTACCAAGTTTCATGAAAGGCTGTGGCTTCTTGAGATATTACTGAAGCTACGGAGAAGCTGGTGGAGTGCCGGCGACCTCATATATCATGGACGCCGCCCATATCTTCCGGCAAGGTCTGGGGACCGTTGCTCCCCGTATGAACCACGCCTATGCTCAGCCGCGAAACTTGGTGCAAAGCCCCGATGACTTTTTCGACGGTGATACCTCAAGTCACCGAGTTGCTCACACCCTGACAGCATGTTGTCGTTGTCGCCAGGTATGATATGATAACTACCCCGCCCCTGAGACGCTTATGATTCCATCTGCGTTGCTTGTGCTGCGGATCTCATTGAGGTTTGAAGGTGTAAATGCTAATGATATATGGTAGCGAAAAACAAGATGCGACCCCACGCTTCCTCGCTGCCTCCCCTGCGAGAGATCAGGATCTGTATGCGAGTATCTCGATACCGCCAAGGCGCGCAAGATCAACCGCCGTTATGTGATCACGCTGCAAGACAAGGTCAAAGCCCTCGAGGCTGAGCTTGCCCAGTATACCGACGAAGATGGCGATCATCCCCCAACAAATGAAGAATTAGTTCGCCCAGGAGGCATGATTCGATTGAGCGGCAACGATGAGACACCTCGCTATCTGGGACCATCTAGCGGTATCGCCATGACACGGCTGCTCATGGCCGAAGCCAAGCGGTTTACGGAGTCTAACAAAATTTCCGATCTCATTCCAGAGGTTCGAGCAAGAAGTCAAGCTCGCATGCAATCTATTCAGATAACCAGCAACAACAGAAAGAAAAGCTACCCCATGATCAGTGAATTTCCAGCCGAAAGTCTTCCCGCGCGTCATGTGGCCGACAGGCTGGTAGAGATTTTCTACAAGAAAGGTATACCCGCAATTTCCTTTGTTATTCCTATCACCAAATGCGCTTAATGCTGACCTTCGTAGCTCAAATTCACTGGCCTGTGCTTCATGAGACCATGTTTAAAGCAGATGTTGATGCCGTTTATAATGGCGACACGGATTCGTACAAAAACTTCCTTGTTCGCATGGTTATTGCTATTAGCCTACAGAAGTTGGACACGCAATATGCCGGTTTGGGAGACTCATACTACATGGCGGCGATGAAATATGTTGAGGAAATTATTCGCCCCAAAGACCTCAAAACGCTACAATGCCTCGTTCTCATCGGACAATACTCGCTACTCACCCCGACGCGGACGCCAGTATACTATGTTATTGGACTCGCTACCAGAATATGCCAGCAAGAAGGGTTAACAGATGAGAAGACTCTTACTACTACTGGGTACAATCTGGATCCACAAACGATCGACTTGCGTCGGAGGCTAGTATGGGTTATCATGGCCATGGAACATGGCCTTTCGTACTATCTAGGCCGGCCTAGCGCTTTTGCCGTCAATAGTGACCGTTTGGATATTGCATTTTTCAGCGCGGCTGACGATGCGAATATTACGCCTCAAGGAATCCTAGACGGTCCCCTTAACACACGGAAGCTCGCGACGATACACTTTTATAAGATGTGGGCCCTTCAAACGGAGATTAAGCGGACTCTTTATGAAAGGAAGCGACCAGAGCCTAGAAACGACGACCATCCATGGTTTCAAAACATAGAAAAGGCTCTGAGGGATTGGTTGGACTCAACGCCAGAAGATCCTCCATTTGCTAAACCTTGGTAAGTCAATTTACTCTCAAAATAATACTACTTCAAGCTGTTGGCTGGATATGTTGAATGTTCTAACTGTAACGGCAGGATCTCTGGCCATTACCACCAATTGAGGGCATTATTGTATAGACCTTCTCCCCAGATTCCGCAGCCGTCGGCTGGTGCAGCCCAAATTTGCTACGAGTCGTCTGCCACTACCATTGACCTTTCCCACAAGCAGTTTGGAAGCGATCCAGCAGATATGACCTGGGTGTTCCTCCTTTCACTAAACTGGTCTCTCAGCACACTTCTTTGGACGATATCATACGCCGAAGTTCGACGCAACCATCCAAGAGAAGAAGTAGAAGAGCTTGTGAATAAGGCGTTGGAATCCTTGGACCGATGCGCAGAGCGTTGGCCAGGGACCACGGTCACGTCTCAACTCTACACCATATTTGCCAAGGCGTGTATGCAGAGCTACGACGTGCAGGTGAAGCTTGAGAGGGATCACTTTTCTTTTAGCAGCCCACCGGCGACAAGCGAGTCTCAGTCTTCGCCCGAAAGCTACTCTCATTCAAATGCCACTACTCCTCGGCCACTGCCTTATCTCAACCCTCCGCAGTTTGGCTTTGTTTTTGACTCGTCCCCTGAGACAATGAACAACTACGTCTTTGATCCCAATTACCCTCCTCCACAACCTACTTTCCGTTCAAACTCCATCTTTTGCAATCCTGCCACGGACAATGGCAGCCGACGCTTCTCTTACTTCCCGCCCGATGTCACCCATATGGGAGAGGCTGGCTCAGAAGATCCTTCGTCCCATCCAGTCCAGGTACCAGACCATATACCCCACCATTTGCAATCGCCACCAGAGATATTTCTTCAGGGCAACATACCGACTTCGAGACCGGGCTTATCGCCATCGGCGATGGCGATGAAGCAGACACCGAATGCTACCCCAATTACGCCATCACCGCTTTCGGCGCAGACCAACATGTCGCCACCTCATAAACGGGTTATTGCGCCGCAGGTGGCCCAGGCCCAGCCGACATATGCAGCTGCGCGAATGGGAGGACAACCTATTCATCAGCGACCGCTACCGCCGGCGCCCACGTCCGTATCGGATTGGTTCTCGCCCCCCTCGCAGTTTATGTCGCCGTACAATTTTGTAACTTCCGGCAGTGGATATTTTAATGAAGCCATGGCTGGGATGAGCGGGTTTGGCGGCGGCTCACCGGGGCCTAGTGGCTTGGGCCTCCACAACATTACAGCGCAGCTCGAGGCTGGCGGGATGCAGTTTGGCTATTCGCCTGGTAGACAAGGCAGTCTTTCCCAGTCACAGCAGCTAGAGCTCATGGAAGATTTGGAGACAGACGGCGTCAGCGCAATGGACGCGTACCTGCAAGATACCCCGATGAACGGGAGAGGATGGTACTGAGATGCAATCCGTGTATTTTTTTATTTTCTTCCTTGGTCTTTCGTTGGTTTTTACTTGCCTTTTGCTTCTCTTCGTCACCACTGACATTGCCATCAATACGGGAATCTACTGGATACGACTACTTAGACGAATTTCTAGCAACGGAGTACTGCGTTTTGTATCGACCTATGATGTATGCCAAGTAATGCTGGAACGTTTCTCAATATAAAGAGGCTAGGATAAGAAATGAATAAACAATTTCTCATTGAGACTTTCATTACAACTGTTTGCTATTGACTGAACCCAAAAATACCATGGTATCTCGCTGATTTACTTCTAACAATCGTGAGCCCTATTCGCATACTCCATTAAAGAATTTGGCTTGTGACAATCAAACAATTGGTGTTTTAAACGAGTGACTAGATCATGTCTTCCATTAAGTAAATAAAATAAAAACAATAAAAATAGCTTCGTAGACCCATTTCCGTCGTTCCATTCCAGTTTTGAAAGAGATCCCGCCAAAGCTCCCGCCTTCCTTTGCCAAAGAAATGTATCATTTCCAAGAAAAGAGTATATTTTTTTTTCTTGGGTTGTACATTAGATAGTTCCTTTTGTTTTTTTCTTTTATGATTTAATTAGGTTTATTCCTCTCTCTCTGTTTTTCCCCAATACGTTCTACTAAAAGAATCGGGCGGCAAAGCAAACTTTGAAAGGCCAAGAAGAGAGAGAAGAAATACAAGTTTGGGGTATAAATATTCGTCAAGGAGAGTCGTAAAATAAGTGCCAAAATCATATGGCCGTAAACAAATTGTTCGCCCAAGAGAAGAGGCTAACAAAAAGATAAAAGTGGAAAAAAGGAGTCCTCGCATTTAGAAGACCAAAAGTCCCAAGAGGGCCACAATTAGGAGGCCAAAGTTTTCACTTGGGCGAGAGAGATTGTTGGAAAGAGGAGGGGGCAGGCTGTTTGTTGGCGAAGGCGGGTTGGCTCCTGTTCCTGACACGCCACCTCGGCTGGTATTGCCATTATCCGGAGGAGTGCCACCACCACCACCACCACCACCACCACCACCAACAGAAGGCGATCCGGTAGGCCCAACACCACCTGGGGCGCCGCTATTGCCGTTTGTTCCAGTTGGTTCAGCACCGCCGCCAGGAGCTCCAGGATTGCCTGGGTTTGTTGAGCTTGCTCTCTCCAATTGACCGGGAGAAGAAAAGTCTGAGCTGGGAGGTGTGACGCCTGTCGATCGGTTAGTGCCGGTATTGGTAGGAGCTGCTGTCACAGAACCAGTGCCGGTGTTGGCACCCGTACCTGTCTCGGAACCGGTGCCTGTCCCAGCAGCACTTCCCGTCGGGGTACCAGTACCCGTACCAGCAGGGGTTCCGGTTGAGGAACCAGTGCCAGTCGGAGAGCCGGAGCCAGTCGGAGAACCAGTGCCGGTCGAAGAACCAGAACCGGGAGGAGAACCGACACCAGAACCGGTGCCAGTCGGGGAATTAGTACCTGTTGAGGGGGGTGCGGTACCAGTCTCCCCTGAGGATGAGGAGGAGGCTGATGACCCCGGAACAGATGCACCAGATGAGGCCGACGCAGATGCCGACGTGGGCGCCGACGTTGGCCTCGATTCACTGCTTGCACTAGTGGGTCCCGTACCTATTGCAGAAGAGCTTCCTGGGCTTCCAGTAGTGGAAGATGCTGACGATCCCGCACCAGAAGAGGGCGGTGTTGAAGCAGAGGATGGAGGAGTGGACGATGCCTGCTGCGAAGAGGATGGTGGCTTTGAAGCAGAAGATGGCGGAGTGGATGATGCTTGCTGCGAAGAGGAGCTGGACGATGAAGATGGCGGCGGCGGCGGAGGCTTCGTTGATGAGGAAGTTGGCGGTGGTGGCGGCGGCTTCGTTGACGATGATGTTGGCGGCGGCGGCGGTGGTGTAGAAGATTTAGAAGAGCTGCTTGTAGGAGGTGGGATGGACTGCTTAGTGCTGGAAGTCGTCGACGCTATGGAGCTCGAAGTTGTGGATTGGATGAGCGAGGTTGGGGCTGTAGAGATTTGAGAGCTCGTCCCAAGGGTATTCGACCCTGTCACTTGGCTATCGGGAGCCGATGATGTGGACGTCGGATTTGTCGAATTGCAGAAGAAGAGGCTTGTGTAACTTGCGCCAAAAGTACCCAAAAAGCTTTCTAACGCAGGTATATCGTTTGTGGGGACACCGATGGCAGGAGCAATGCAGTCAATGCAAGCGTCAAAGTCTTGTGAGAAGATTGAACCCGGGGCGCAAAATCCGGGATTTGGAGCATTCGACTGTAGGAAGCTAAGTGCGTTACTACAATCACCCATGCAAGTTTGTGTCGGAGGCGGGCTTTGTGTTGGGGTCGGGCCTTGGCGTTTTGCATCATGATTGGCCTTGCGACGAGCTTGCTGCTCAAACGGACTAGAACCACGTTTTTCAGATGGCGGCGAGCCTGTTGGCACCGACCCGTAGGCCTCTGCATGTGGTCCCCAGTTGCCAGTCGTGTAAGTGCTGGTGCAGCCATCCTCAACCTTCTTGACAACATGGTACTCGAAAATCTCGTAGGTCAAGCCAAAAATGTGTGGATCCAAGTAGAAATAGCCCTCTTGATGTGGTATATAGCCCGTCTTTCCAGGTTGCCAGTCTGCAAGCAACAGTGGTGGAGCTACGATGCAGTCCTCTGGATTGCATCGAAAACCAGCTTCTGGAAAGCCTGGCCAGAAGTTGCACCCATCTGGCTTCTGGGGGTTGCAAACATAGCCAGGCTGGCAGCCAAAGATTCCTTCGGTCTTCAAGTTCAATGGTCCAGCTTCATAGATTCCTGTCGGCTGTGGGCAGAGAGTAACCTTAAACGGAGCAGGCTCAGAAATTGTTGTGACGGCCGCTGCCTCATTTCTCAGCTCTAACGCAACCGCCTGCGTCGGCACAAGCTCGTTCTATGGATTCTACATATTAGTAAAAAGCCAAAAACAATGACATTGGCTGTGCTATACGGACCGCTTCATGATAAACAAATGCTTTGGCGTCAGGTCGGGCCACTGAAGTGACAGCCCCGGCAATTATGCCAATCGATATAGACGTAAGCGAACGCATCCTCGAGCCAGATCTTCCTAGCACAACAGACGGGAAACGAGTGCGCCCGTTGGCTATATTCAAACGATGGACGGTAGCCAGACGGCTAGTGATGCACCGAAGCCAGCAGATGGGCCTGGTCAAAGGGGTGAAAGAATGATTGAAAAACAAACGACTACCAAAGACACGGCACAAGTCGTGGTGGTGGAGGAGGAAAAGGATGAGCTGCCTTTATTTACCGGCTGCTCTTTATGGAGATACAGCATAGATATGGTGGCTCCTGTGCTTCTAAATGGCGTTGGTGCAATCCCTCCCCCCTGGCCAACGGGATCCTGGTTAACTTACCCAAGTAGACAGACCACTGACCAGACCAGACCAGACCAGACCAACGTGGCGTGGGCTTGCGCATGTACTCCGTAAGCCTCACCTCGCTTCACCTGGGCACAAATTGACCGCCTGTCAAGAGCAAGGCTGACTTGCTTGTGCAAGCATGGACTAGTAGTAGTAGGCCAGCGAAGGGTCTCCATCGGATATAGACCCAAATTCTTTACAGTAGAAAAGCGAGCTACTAGACCCTGTCCATGAAAACGACAATCAATGCCAATCGCGGCCATTCTTGGGAAAGCAGAATTGGAGACAGCACATGCAAGGTAGAGAGGTGTGCTCGCTCGGTGGCTCCACGCAAAAGGTCCATGAACATGCCTGGCCGAGAGATCGAGTAAGAGAGAGCCAAAGCCAAGCAAACCATTAGGTATCCCCTTGTAAAGCAGAACAAGCCCCGTAAGGCCTAGTGTCGGCAGACTGGACCCCAAAAGCTGATTTCGTGGCGCACGGCGGCAAGGATGTGGCCAGCGATAGGCCAAGCCGAAAGAGAGTACCTGAAGTAATCCACGAATCCCCTCTCAAACTGGAGACGGGCCACACTCAGCAATCCCGTCTTGACAGCTGATTGATAGAAAAGTTCCTCTCAAGCAGCTATGATTTCTGCTAACCGCAAAGGGACAACTTATGCGAATGACAGGGTCCCGACAGCCTGCGAGAGGCTGGGCCAGACACAAGTTGTTGTGGCAATGTAGCCCTCCAAGAGCCTCCAAGCCTTGGCGCGCGAATGGAAGAGAGCTATATCATATCTCAATGTCGCAGCGGGCCAAGGATTGCAGCTTGGGAGCCGCACCTAGCGGCCTCACCCGGGCAATTCGATGGCCGGAGCAGGTTCCAATACGAAGTACGAGGCATTCATCGGCGAGCACACAGGCCCAACATTGAAAACGCAGCCCTAGGTACTGTAAGACAGAGGAAAGGGCCTAGACAGGGCCTGATGTGATGGGCCTCTCCATGCTCTCCACGATTATGCAGTCCAGCCCAGCATCTGGTGATTGATCCTTCGATCTCATATCTCCCGGCAGAAGCTCGTATCTAGCTTCAACGAGAAGCAACAGCTGCTGGGTTTGTGCCGCTCCGTCGTAGCACTGCATTGAGTCGTATTCAAAACGGGAAGAGGTCGGAAAGGCCCGAGACAGACTGGAAGTTGTGCTCGCTCGAGGGCCGGCCAACAACAAATCTCAACCACCTCGAGTGATAGGACTGCATGAGCGGGGCGCGCTAGAGGGCTAGAATATGCTATTGGTGAGATGCGGGCGTCCAAGTTGGAGGAGCGGGGAAAAAAAAAAATCTGCTGCTGGAGGCTCTTTTGGGTCGTGGCTGGAGTTGCTGAGATGCATTGAAGAGGTGAGGTTCGGACAGGGTTTATTAGCCGATAATCGAGTGAGCTTTCCACAGTTCGGCAGCCTTAGGCTGTTCAGCGCTCTGTTCCCACTGGCTAGCCGGGGAGCTGCCCCAAAGCGGTAGCTACAAGTCCTGGGCCAAACCCCTCAGCAATCTATTTTGGGCGCGGCGATTGGCGGACGGCCCCTCCAGGCGTTCTTGGCTGCTGGAGCTGTGCTCGGATTGAGGCTCAATGTCACGTTGAAAAACAAAAGCATAGAGGAAAAATCCCGCTAAGGTCGCTTTAAGACCCCGCTGGACCTTTCCCGTGCGTGTTCTTTGTACTGCGCTGTTGAAGGATTTCACTACCCCTGGCTCGACTTTCTAGCTCCAGTTCTAGCCACCCCACGTTAGCTCGATACTATTTTCGACGTCCCAACTTAACATGAACCTTTCAACCAAGTCCCGCATCAGCAACACCCCTGCCGCTGGTCCGCAGCCTCGTGCCAGTTTGCGCTGCCCAGGCACTTTGTTAGTGCCGGTTGAGCTCACGGTTCATGTCTAGTCTGTTGTGGCAACAAGCCAATTTTCTGATGACTGATCGCTATTACAGCTGTCGTTGCGCCGCGAATGACTCGCCCAACTGCGATTCAGGCATCACCACGTTGCACAACACCAGAGCTGCTACCGTCTGCACTATACCAGCGTGCATACTGTATGTGCGAGCAGTGAAGATCCTACAAAATCCACCGGTCCACCCGAGCGGGGCCTGCTGTTTGCGCCAGCCTACTGCGATGCCGCGGGTGGCATCCTCTTCGCCCTCGAGCTAAGGACGCAACCACACCGCGCCCTGGACTAAAGAGTAACAATGTCCGATGAGTTGTCATCCAGCTTATGTACTGCTAGCATGCGAGAAATCCCACGCCATTGTGCTAGAACAACTGCTAGCAGCTTGGGTAAGCAGCTAGGATACTTAGAGAATACTAGAATACTAGTGCTATGCTCATCCCATCCACACTGCCAAGTACCACCGAGGAGACTGACTCTTTTTCAAAGACCAGGCTATCGGCATTGTAGCGACGCGAATGACTCCGGTAAACGTCTCGCAGTCAGCTCATCACGCAATATGGGAGAGTACCTACACCTAGATCCATGTTCATGTTGGTCTCAGTTCAAGGGTCTCCAGCTCTGGGGACGATCTCGCTTCCATTTTCGCTGCCATGCTTAAAAGTTACGCTGTGACTCCCTATACCTACAGGTACCTATGTTATGTTTGCTACACATGGTTCTGAGCCAACAGACTTATTGATTGCCAGCGTTACATGGCAGAGACAATAGGCTTTTACCCTATTGAGCCGTCGGAAATGAGCGGCGAGACACCGAAGCAACCTCAGTTGGGTGACGAGAAGTGGAAGAGGCTGGCGGCTTGCCCGCCTGATTGATCCTGGCCATTGGCCCTGCAGGATGCGCCGTGAACATCGCCACAGGACATGTCGGTATGCTGCCGGTCGCCTCTCTCGCTCTGGCACTTTTCCCATCATGTGCGACCCATGCGGCCCACAGTCTGCCCGCCATCCCAGCATGATCTTTGGAAGCCTCAGGGCCTCCAGCCAACCGTAGCGAGCCCTTGCTTGGAGTCCCGCCCGGGATACCGCGCCTCCGGGCCTCTCTTAACCCAGCTTTGGCCAGTGGTTCTTGCTCTAGCTTCCTAAGGCCTGCATTGCTGTGCACATCGCCCACGATCACTTCGTTAATCGTACAGCATCGGGCAGGCACTGTATCTACAGCAGCTTCAGCTCCTGTTTGACTGTCTTGAAAGCAGCATCCGAGACAGGGTGTCAACAGATACTAGGTGTCTGATACTGCGAGCCTATTAGTCGGCCTTTTCTCCATTGCTACACTTGCCTCTACGAGATACCGGCACTAGATTCCCAACTTGCCGCAAATTCCTTCAGCCTTTGTCTCGAACTGTCGCCCCAAGATCAGCGTTTCCTAACCTACTTCTCCCAATGGCTTCGTAGATTTTGGGACTATAGCCTTCCTTACAACATCTGCACTCACGGCGACGAGCCATACCATGCTCGCTGTTCTGGCTCATTTCAGCTACTAACGCCTATCTCGCTTTCGCCGGCTTTCGTAGCCAGCTGAGGAAACATGGCACTAAACTATAAGACCAAGTCGGTTATTCGGGCATTCTTTTTGAGCCTTGTTCAGATCCAGCTCGTTGACGGTGCCGCAAAACAAATCAATACAACCATATGTACATGGGAAGCACCCAGAGGTATTATATCGCCTACACTCCAGAAACAAAACGGCTGCTAACGGTGGGCAAGCTGCTATTATTCACGATAAAATATTTCTCGACGGAGGTGACATCTCCTGGCTACCGGGATTGGACGATGGAACGTATGGGCCACCCTCAGGTTCTAACGGTATGCACAAAGTTCATGTTCTGTTATGCTGGCCGTCATTTCCATATGCTTATTCATATTTACTAGCCGGCGTCTCTGACGTACTACTCACCTATAATCTAAGCTATGCATTCACCTCAGATACCAACGTCACAGGCCTCTTACTGCAGGATCTATTATCAAAAGCAGTAGGTGGGACCGGCCAATCTGACATTGGTGCGGCAAACTTTGTCGACGGTGCCCTTCTTGCTAACGACGACGAATTCTGGTTCTATGGTGGTCAACCAGAACTACAACTCGAACCCTTCCCGACCAAAAATAGCGTCGTCGGATATGAAGCCTTCCAGTACGGGTACACATCAAGCGATTTTCATCCTGGTTTTGTCCCAAGCCGAACTCTACCAGGCAACGTTAGTCAGTTCGTCACATTTGGTGGTGCAGCAAGAGCTCCATCTGAGAATCTGGCTTGGTACTTTTCTGGAGCAACCTCTGAGTCCGGCGGACTAATTCCTAAAGTCGCCAACGATACTAACCGCCCAACAAAGATATCCAACTACCTCATAACGCTCGATATGACGGATCAGCTTTTTGAGAAATGGAATAATCAGACTTTGCCACCTGATATCAAAGGTCGCGCAAGTGCGGAAGTAGTCTGGGTCCCTGTTGGTGTTCAAGGTATACTCGTCGCTCTCGGGGGCGTTGTCTTCCCAGAGTATGCCGGCAAGCAGGACACATCCCAAAATCCAAAAGCCAGTGTATGAAATGGCCCCAAATGCTCCATATTCAGGTATAACATTCTAATCGCAGTGTATAGGAATCACAAAGCCCAAAATTTATGCAAACTATTGACATTTACGACGTCGCCAGCAAAACATGGTACACGCAACCAACCACGGGGGGGCCCAGCACACGAGCACGTGGTTGTGCTGTCGTGGCCACTGCATCTGACAGCTCCAGCTTCAACATATATTACTATGGCGGGTATGATGGAATTCATGTTACAGAGCCATTCCACGACGACGTCTGGGTTCTTTCTCTTCCATCTTTTACGTGGACTCAGATCAACAATGGCACGGAGTCTCACGCGCGGGCGGGACACAAATGCTTTACTCCGTATCCTGACCAACTCATGATATTCGGTGGCTATCCGCCCCTCACTGGGACACTTGGAAAGCCAAACTGTCTAGAGGTTGGGCCTATTGTTATATTCAATTTGACCAGCGGTGAATGGATGGATTCCTATGATCCCACAAAGTACGGCGACTATGGCGTCCCCGAGAAAGTCCAGGCTGTCATTGGAGGCAATGCCTCCGGTGGTGCAACTGCCACAAAGCCGTCTCCCTCTGGCTGGGCAAATTCAGCTCTTGGTAAAGTATTCGCTACACCCTACGATCAAAAGAAGATCACATCATACTGGCCTTATCCGGCGGCTCAAACGGCCAATCCAACAGAGCCGGCACCAAAACCAGCATCTAAATCCAGTGGATTACCATCATGGGTAGGGCCGGTTCTAGGCGTCATTCTAGGTCTTATCGCGCTCACCTGTATTATCGTTTTGTTCTGCCTTTGGAGACGGCGCAAGAGCCTTAAGAACCGGTCTAGCACGAATACCAGTGAAGAAGCCGGCCTGAGAATCCTCTCGTGGATACGGGGACAGCCACATTCTCACAAGGCCGCCACGGAGACAACTGAAGAAGTACCTACAAGCCCAGAGATGCGAGAATACCTACACCCCAGTTACACCCCGTCGGCTCCGGCATCAGTCCCTCCCCTACATCATGAAATGGACGATACGCAGTTGGTGGAACTTCGTAAGTGCCCGGTATATTTATCCCTTCTGAAAGAGAAATATGGCTAACCATGTGACTTCTTCTTGTACAGCTGATAACACCAGGGTTGAGCTTCAAGATACAGGGCTATCGCCTATGGACGTCCGTGAGCGTTATTCTCATTGGTTTCCAGGCGGCAGCACCAACGATGCCTTGCCAAGCCCTACTAGGAGCTCTCTCCAAAGCACATCTAATATCATCTCCCCGCTGAATAAGGATCGAAACAGTGACATATCACACCTTGCTGGATCTAGCGGTCTTCCTTCGCCTCCATTACCTGAAGCCGACGAGAGCGACAGGAAGTCTTTAATAGCTACTCCTGAGACAGCTATCACGCCCTCGGGAGAGAAGCGGGACGAATCAGCAAGGACGTCGGAGGGTCATGAGTTTGTTGTTTCACCTCCAACTGCAGAAGAAATCTCGGGAGACGACTATTTAACAGCCAAGAAGCCTTCGTCTTTAGGAAGTCCAACTACCAGAAAAAGTGTGTTTCAGGAGCACAATGATGATTGATGACACGAATTGAATAGCAAGACGGTTCTGCATCGGCGTTTGGGTGGGGGGCCATTTTGATTGTTGTTTTCCTATATAGTTTTTGTTTGCTTAAAGAGACGAGTGTTATGAGTTTGAGTCTGCAAAAACTCTTAGATAGGATTGTATATCCGCCCATTTTCAAGGAATTATATAAGGTGCAGCTATGCACTGTCCAAGATATCTTTATATCTTTGTCTAAATTTATGAATCCATGCACAGCTAGAAACGATACCAAAGAAAGACAACGAATACTAGGTTGCTGCCTCCCCTGCACGGCTTTTTATTTAATTGGATTTTTGTTTCCTCCATTCCCTTGACCTGTCCTTTTCTTTTTAAACTTCAACCAACTCTTCATCCTCATCCTCTTCAATCTCCTTAACGCGCTCCTCTGCTTCTTCTGGTGCGTCTTCTGTTGCTTCATCTCTCATGAGGACCTGTACTAATCTGTCACATGCCTCTTGTACGCCCTCATCATTGACTCTCATGTGCGTCTCCCGAATAATGGGATATACGTTGATCTTTCGCATCAGTTCACGGCCTTCCAGCGTGGCCGTCAACAGCGTCAATGTCTCCACATGGGTCTGGATGTTGGCCGTATCCGAATCACGCTTCTTGTCTGGCGGGAGAAGCTGCAGATCGGGTAACATCTCCATCGTCTCATCCACATCGTACTCTTCGTTGCCGGTAATGGGCAGGAGGATGTACGGCAGGATGTTGATGTCTGACTCGGACAGGAAAGACGGGTGAGCGGGTATCTCGAAAGCGGCGTTCTTGATGGTGTTTGCGACACCCTTTCTTCGAATGTCGGACTTGTGCTCTGTGAAGACCTTGAGCTTGGTCAGGGGGATGACGCCGTCGTAAGACTGGGGTGCGAGGAAGTACTGGCGGATCTCCGTGTGCTTGGCGAGATCGGCGAAGACGTAGGCAAGGTATTCGTAGTCTGCTTTTTTATTGTATGCGCCGTCTTGACCCTTGACGAAGAGATCCATGAGCTGGTTGAGGATGTTGTCGTCTGAGCCGAGCTGTGAAGGGGCCTCTTGCTTTCGCTGGAGGAACGCTTTTGAGCCGTCGTATTTGGAGAGGTTGGCAAGGAGCATGGCTAGTAGATTGGCATTTGGCTCTTCAGGGTGCTGTTATATAATAACGTTTGTTATTGAGATGGTCTATTAGGATGAATAGCATAGTGAGACTTACGACTATATGTGAGAATACCATCTCCAAAAACTTCTCATCTGTTGCTACAAACTCCAAGACTACTGGGTCTTCAGTCAAGTTTATGAGAATATTCAAAGCATGTTCGGCGATTTTCTATAAGAAAAAAAGAAGATTAGCTCCCATTTGTGAATTAGAAAATGAGTATAACAGGAATGAAGCCTCATGGCAGACCACCCACCTCATGATCCCGTACAAGGAATTTCAGATGTTTCACTGGTTTCAGCTCTTCAGTCTTGAAGATGGCCGGGTCAGAAA
Organism: Trichoderma erinaceum; assembly: GCA_026401215.1. Classification (NCBI taxonomy): domain Eukaryota; kingdom Fungi; phylum Ascomycota; class Sordariomycetes; order Hypocreales; family Hypocreaceae; genus Trichoderma; species Trichoderma erinaceum. The sequence continues at coordinate 130,608 of JALIRY010000047.1, forward strand.
GAGAGTAAGGAACCAGATTCTCTATCGCGACGACTCTGATCTGGGGGTTTGGATGGGCGATGAAGCCAACGAGCTGGGGCACATGTTAGCGATCTCGGTTTTATGTGAGATACAAATAAATTTTGAGAGGTGGATTTACTTCTTCTAGTTCTGTCGGCATGGCGCTTTATATTAATCTGACAAAACTTGAAAATGAATATTTCAGTATTGAAAATGGGGTATATGAGTGTGAGTCTTGGGCTTGAGAGAAGGGCTCTTATTGTGAAATATTTTGGAGGGGCAGCTTTTGATGGATTTTGATAATAGTGGGGTGAAAAAGAAGGCCTTGGAACGACGTCAGATTAGGCGACTAAACCGCTTTGGGCAGTAGAGTTCCAATAAGACGAGAAGCAGCTGTAAGTTGTTGAGAGATTTTCGACATTAAAGATTGATGAGAATACATGTTTACTCTATACTTACCTATGTAGATAATTATTACGGACTCATTAATGCTTCGTCTTGGTATCTCGACAAGCAGACATAGCGCATCAGCCTAATAGAATGTGCTACCAATGCTATACGCCATGCTAGCGACGAAAAATTACTTCAAAATGGTAAAATCTTAAATACCCTAATTATCCCATAAACTATCTATTATTACCTCGTATCATTCAACAAGAAAGGTTCTCGTTATTATTTTGCTGCCAAAGACGATAACTCACCACTCCAGCTTCAGCTGCCAGGGTCCAAAGGCGGTGAGGCGCAAGCATACCACTTTGGCCCAGCACGCTAAGCCTTATTTGACGGGAGGGGTGGCAGATCGATAAGACACAAATTTTTGATTTTCTGCCCACCAAGTAAGAGTCGTCTGGCCCGGCGCAAGATTTCGCACTCCAAGAACCAACCTCAGGTACGACACCAGATAAATCAATATGCCCAAGGCAACGACTCCTACCGCCTCGCGCCCTGGGCGGCGCCACAACCCCTTGGAAGATGATGTTCTGGCGACCGGCATTCTGCGCAACAAGCCTACCAAGAGAAAGTCCAAGGAGGCTGGAGAATCTGAGGACAACTTCGTGGATTCCAAGGCCTCGAAGAACATTCTGCGGATAGGTCGCGAGCTGATGGAAGAGGAGAATGCTGAGCGACCAACATCAAAGCCCACAGTGGACAATTTTGGCTATGATTCACGATTCGGCGAGGAAGAGGAAGAGCACAAGACATATGATGATGACGAGGCCTGGGGGGATGATGATGTCGAAGTTGAGGATGTCGAGGTTGATCCTGAAGACCTTGATACATACAGGAAATTCATGGGAGGCGAAGAGGAGGACGACCTGTTGAAACATGGCTGGGATCTCAAGGGCTCTGGGGAGCCTCAAGGAGAATCTATCAATTTGGCCGACCTCATCTTAGAGAAGATTGCTGCTCATGAAGCGGCAAAGGCTGGCGGAGGCCAGGTTCGCGCACCCGATGACGAATACGAACTTCCTCCCAAGGTCGTAGAGGTATACACCAAGTAAGTAATACCACTCCTCGAAACGCTTCCGCTGGGCAATTGTAAATCAGGCGCTAATGAAAGCATCAGGATTGGCGAAATCCTCTCTCGTTACAAATCCGGGCCGCTTCCCAAGCCTTTCAAGATTCTTCCAACTATTCCTCGCTGGGAGGATATCATCGACATCACCAAGCCCGAGAACTGGACTCCTAACGCCTGCTACCAAGCGACCAGAATATTCGTCTCTGCTAAACCTGGCGTTGTCCAGCGATTCCTCGAGATGGTTATTCTGGAGAGGGTGCGCGAGGATATCTACGACACAAAGAAGCTTAATGTCCACCTATTCAACTCTCTCAAGAAGGGCCTTTACAAGCCCGCCGCTTTCTTCAAGGGCTTCCTGTTCCCTCTAATTGGCAGCGGCACCTGCACTCTTCGAGAAGCACACATCATTTCAGCTGTTCTGGCGCGAGTTTCTATCCCGGTACTGCATTCCGCTGCAGCCATTAAGGGTCTTTGCGACATTGCCGCTCAGGAGGCATCTCAGGGTAGCGAAGGCGGTGGCGCGACCAACATCTTCATCAAGACTCTGCTGGAGAAGAAGTATGCCCTTCCTTACCAGGCCATCGACGCTCTGGTCTTCCATTTCTTGAGATTCCGCGCCGAAGACCCTGCTTCTGCCAGAGCCGGTGACAGCATGACCGTGGTCATGAGCGGGTCAGATTACAAGGCCAAGCTGCCCGTTATCTGGCACCAGAGCTTACTGGCCTTTGCGCAGAGATACAAGGGCGATATCACAGAGGATCAGCGCGAGGCACTTCTGGATCTACTGCTGACGCATGGTCACTCTGCCATTGGCCCTGAAGTCCGACGAGAACTGCTGGCTGGACGAGGTCGCGGAGTGCCTCTGGAGCCTCAAGGTATGGCTTTGGACGGCGATGACACAATGGAGATGGATGCATGAACGCTCTAAAAAGTAGACGGCAGCGTTTGATGGAAACATGCATGGCGTTTCGGCGTAATTGGATTAGGGAAGCTATTATAATGGATATTTGAGCTATGAAGGCAGATGGATTGAGTCTTATGAGACGTATCTACTACGACGATCCAAGAAATTTTACACCATGTTGAATGAAATAAAAAGTTATATCCTAGCAATATATCATCTCTTAGCGATAAAACTGCGGAGTATCAATCTCTTACTTGACAGGTTCCCAATCCTCGGTGGCAATAACTGGAGTATGCGCCTTCCCATCAATCTTCTTAGATTTCCACAAAGGATAGAAATGATCAAGGTTCTCTGCACATCGTTTCCCAACCGCATCATCATTCCTACTAAAATTCCTTAAGCGACTCATCAATCCTAATATAACTATTTTGCCCTAAGAGGAGTAGTAATTTGATATTCCTCCTTCCTTTCTCTTCAGCTCTTCTACTTCTTTCGCGACCAATTGTTTTACTATCCACTTTACTCGTCTAGACTTGGATTTGGCCCTGGGAGCTTTTGCTTCATTGTTAATAAGTTCCTTTCTGTAACTCATTTGTTCCATTTTCATTTATCGATGTAATCGCCAATCTTGTCGCGATAGGCATCGAATATGTCCGAAGACAGACACGCAATGAACTCAACAGCACGCTGTACATCGGCCAGTCAGGATGCCAAGTGCGCTCCAACCACACAGATATCGCCATGACAACTAAATCAGATTGCTAATCATGTTCTGCAGCTATTTCAATCTTTCAGTCCCTCGGCCTGGTCCGCCATTCCTGTTCCTCACGTTTGCGACACCCTCCAACATCACGCACGAGCCTCCTCGATCTACCCCTTGGGAGAGGGCTATGCAAGACGGCGCATTTACAAACTCAACTTCCCCAACGGGCTCAGGGGTTGACAGACAGAGGGCCGATTCTCTGTCTGCCCCCAACCTGAAACTTGGGGTCGATCCGCCACGACCGCCTCGCGAGGGATACGAGTAGGTCTGGTTTCCGGAGGGATATTGGGCGGAGAGGCAATTGACGGCAAACGCTCCTCGCAAGAGCAGTGCCAGCTCCAATGCTCGCTTTTGGAAATGGCGCTCGCGATCAACGAAATCCGCAAGTGAGACGGATGTGTTGCACGATGGGCTGTATACATCTCGACTCACCTCCATATCTGGCCCGAGATCAAGATATGAGCCACCTAGACACGATCTACCAGCCATTCATCAAGTATGGACGCCATACTTGTCTGAGTCTGATCATGTTTTCTCACTGCAGCACCCCACTGAGCCTGTTTCTCCAGCCGCTGTTGCGAGAACTCCGTCAAAATCCCAACAGTCAAGTGAAAGCATCGTGGTTTCGCCTAGCTCAAAGAGCCATCGCTTGGTTGATGTCCCCGAAAATCCTTCGCCTGAGAGCATTGCCCATTCATTTCTAAAAACAGCGCCGCCAACAACCCCGTTATTATCACCTAGAGTCTTGTATATGAGAGCTAAAAAAGAAATCGAGTCAAGAATCAAGCAAAAGCACCATGATGACCCGTATATTCATCAGCCCACAGCCATCGGCATTCGTCCAGATATTGAATATTCAACAAAATCTTCTTGCAGCGATCTGACTTCCGACGAAGGTCGTCAGGCGCGAGCAACAGTTGAAGGCACCAGAAGATTTCTCGCTGCTCAAAACATCAGCAGGTCAGGAACGTGGTTCAAGGATGAGTTTCACACATCCAAGATTGGCCGCAAGCTTTTTGGCAGAGCACCATGGCATCGAAAGGAATCTGCCGACTCATTTACCAGTGTCTCCAGCTCCATACGAGCGGTGCTCAAGGGCAAGACGCCACCTGCGACTCCTGCAAACCATGGCTTAAGTTATACAAGTATGTAAAGGCAGTATCATTCTATATCAACGAGTATCATTTCTAGAGACTAATGCAAGCTATCAGATAGTTACCATATATCAACCAGCCCATTTCCCGGAGGAGTAAGTAAACACCTAGCTTTCTTTCTCTTCTTAACGTCATCCCAGACTTGTCGTCAGCTCATTCTTCATAGGAGGCGGTTCGGGTGAGCACACCACCAATGGACGAAGATACGGCAGATGGCAAGCCACGTGCTTTCTTCACGTCTTTGAGGCCCCCTATGCCAGACGGTGAGGCCAGCACAAAAGCAGCAGCATCGTCAGTACGCTCTACGAAACGATATGGTGTTCATGGTAGTAGTAGTATGGCACCTCAGCCTCGTGAGTGGTGGGAGCAGATACCTCAGCGTGGAGGTCGCCGCGATCTGCTAGACACCAACGCCAGTTCCGCCAATAGATTTGAATTTGACGTCCCAGAACATTTGCCTAGGAGTCCAATGTGCCCGGCCAATAAACGTCACAAAAGCGGTGGCGCAGGCGTGTGTGTATATCATGGCCGGAGGAGAGCTGGGTCTATACTCGAGACCAATTGAGCGAGATGAAAGCTATTAATTAACACAATAGCAGGTTTACTATTGAGTCTAGCCATAATTGATATTTGAATGCATCTTTCTCAGTGCGATATTTGTCTTTCTAGGGTCTACGCTTCCTAGTATCATCCCGCCGCTTAGCATTTGCAAAGTTGGATTACACGCTACGAGCCACCACCCCATAGGCGAGCAATAATTGGCGTTGGCGGAATCCAATGTTTCTTACTGGTATCATATCAAGTTGTCGGAGGATATTGTCCACTTCATCACCTGAATAAAAGTTAAAGATTAGCCAGATATCTCGACACCCTAAATGCACATATAGCTTAAGTACTAGTAATAGTAGCAGTAGTAGCAGTAATAGCAGTAATAGCAGTAATAGCAGTAATAGCAGTAATAGCAGTAATAGCAGTAATAGCAGTAACAGCAGTAACAGCAGTAACAGCAGTAACAGCAGTAACAGCAGTAACAGCAGTAACAGCAGTAACAGTAGAAGCAATTGATGGATACATGTAACTCTACATCTACATATGTGTACCATAGGCAGTGTTATTGCGGTGTGTAAAGTTAAAAATGCGTACTGATTGTGCAGGAATTCCCTCTTTTCTTCGCACCAGGCTCATACCTTAGAGGATCTCCGCTTTGGTTTACCAAAATTTAGACAAGATTCCAATCTCAAGATGTGCTAATACTATATTTGATTTTCAACTAAGCATACAAAATAGAGTTCATCACGACAATGTATCAGCGAATAGCATATCGTCGTTTCTAAGGCGACGACAATTGCCTGATTGGGCACTGGGCGAGGAACGTACCAAACCGGCACAGCGGCGCTAAATTAACGCGCCAGCGGGAAAACGCGCCACGCGTGTTCGAATTAATTAACAAGTCTAGGTTAACCAACCTCCATTCTCAAATCGCTGCGAGGAGGCCGGTCGATGTTCCAAAATTTTCGAGGTCGGGAGCAGTCAAATAACGCAATGTTCTATTTTGTCTGATTTATAACCATATAGCCGTGAGAGCTGTATAGTCCTGAAGCGTTTTTAAGCGCTCTGTGCCGCCGCAGGCCGAACAATGGATTTCGATACGTCTCCTAGCAGTCGGAAGCGAAGCCTCGACGAAGATGAAGATGAAATAGCCATAGCGCCCACAAGCGCTTTCAAGAAGCGCAAGATCGATGAAGAGAATGCGGATGTGCCCCCGGCGCAGGGAGCCCTGAGCTCCATCACCTCGGCGATATCGAGCGTCTTTGGATACGGCAGTAAAAGGGCTTCAGAGGCCCAGAACGAAGGCGTCGAGAAGGGCGTCTCCCTGCCAAAACCGCCATCACAACCGCTGTCTGCGACATCCCCGAACAAGGCTCGACCAGCAATCAAGCTAGCAGCTCTACTGGGATCGAAATGGGATACAGGAGAGGGGGACCGAGCATCATCACCGAAGAAGGGGAGAGGAGGCAGGCGCAAAGTGGTGACTGAGCCAGATAACAGCTCGGCAACAGACCCGGGACCTACTCCAAGTAGAGGCAGAGGCAGGGGAAGGGGGAGGGGAAGAGGCAGCAGGGGCGGTAGAGGAGGCAGAGGCAGAGGTGGAGCAAGAAGCAGTTTCGGAAAAGAAGAAGACGAGGAAAATGTCGACGTCACCGTGGAAGAAGAGAGGCCACAAGCCGTCACCGTGCCTCACGAATCGCCTTCAACGGTGCGCTCGATCAGGCGCCTCGACTTTATCCCCCTTTCCAATGGCATCATTGATAATACTGCGGACGAACTATCGACAAATGAATACCCTTCCATGAGCCCTCTGAAAAGCCGAAGCCTCAACCTGAACGAACGGCTGGCTGAATCGACTAGTACTGGAACCACGCCAAAGAGCATCCTATCGCCATCCAAGAACAGGGGGCCTCGACCACAGAAAAATGTATCTTTTAATAATAAGGGTGGCGATGACGAAGCCACCACTGAAGTCTTTTTCGAAGATCTACCAAAAGAGCCGGTGGTAAAGAAGAAGCCTGGCCGAAAACCTAAAAATGCCCAGCCTGTTGTTATTGCTACAGATGAGATTGTCTGTGGCGTGTGCTCTCGGCCTGACTCACAGGCACCTAACGAGATTATTCTATGCGACAACTGCGACTTTGCCGTTCATCAAATGTGCTATGGTGTGCGGGAGATCCCTGACGGCGATTGGCTGTGCAATTCGTGTGCACAAGAAGACGCGCTGGGCATAGCCAAGAAAACCACTGAGGAGGAGGCACTTGAGGTAGCTGCTGATACAACTGCTACGTCTGCTCCTGCTATCGAGGTACCGGATATACCTAATTTAGACCATCATCTGCGCGCCCTTCAGAGAGTCCTCCTGGATCGATGCAACGGCCGCAGGTCGATTCGCATGTTCGGCCAGCAGGATCAGTATGAGAAGGCGCATCAGCTTGTAGAGCAAACTGTCGTGGCGGGCGAGGGAAATTCTATGCTACTTATTGGGCCTAGAGGGTGTGGCAAAACAACGGTATGCACATGTTTTCAGCATATTGAAGCATGCTAATCTTACTAACTGTTATTCAGATGATTAACAATATTATCAACGACTTGTCACGAGAGCATCGACAAGATTTTCACGTTGTTAGGCTGAACGGGTTCATTCACACAGATGACAAATTAGCACTGAAGGAAATCTGGCGGCAGCTTGGAAAGGAAATGCAGGTCGATGACGACTTGCTAAGTCGGGTGAGCATGAACTCCCAGATTCGTTCTCTTAATCTCAGCTCCTACTTTTTGCTAACAATTGCTCTCCCCTCCTACAGTCTAATTATGCAGATACCATGGCATCTTTATTGGCACTGCTATCTCATCCTTCTGAGATTCTAGGACAAGACGAAGGGTTCACCTCGCAGTCTGTCATATTCATCATTGACGAATTCGACCTATTTGCGACTCATCCTCGACAAACGCTTTTGTATAATTTGTTTGACATTGCGCAGTCTCGAAAGGCGCCCATCGCAGTTCTAGGCTGCACGGCTCGCCTTGACGTAGTAGAGATGCTAGAGAAGAGAGTTAAGAGCCGATTCAGCCATCGATATATTTACTTGTCGCTTCCCAAGAACCTAGCGGCTTTCTGGCAAGTTTGCCGACAGGGGTTGATGCTCGGAGATGTTGAGCCGGAGGAGGAGGGCCTGGACCGGAGTATTGATGGGTTTCCCGAGTTCCAGGCGTATTGGGATCACAAGATTGAGGTTAGTGTCTATTTTTTGTTCTCCACAGTCGATAACCCCCGTTGTTCTAACAACGGCTTGGCGTATAGGATCTTTACAAGCAGCGGGCATTTCAGGATTTGCTGCAGTATCACTACTACACAACTAAGTCACCGTCGGCATTCTATAATGAGTGGATATTGCCGCTTTCATGGGTCACAGCGGGCAAACCAAATCTTGAGATACCGGCCGTCGGGTCAGACTTGACGTCTCTAACAGCGCCGGATTCCCGACTACATTTGCTGTCCACGCTATCAGATCTCGACCTCGGGCTATTGATTGCGGCCGCACGGCTTGATATTGTCGCCGGCACGGACACAGTTAACTTTGCCATGGCGTACGACGAGTATAGCGCTCTTGCCGGACGACAGCGCGTGCAATCGGCTACGGCGGGAATGCTTGCTCAGGGCGGCAACGCGAGAGTCTGGAGTCGCGGCGTGGCGGCTGTGGCGTGGGAGAGGCTTGTTACCCTCGGTCTGTTGGTTCCGGCTGGCGTGGGCGCTGGCAGCAGGAGTCAAGGGCATGGAGGGCTGGAAGCAAAGATGTGGAGGGTGGATGTGGCTCTGGAGGAAATCCCAGCTGCCACGAAGCTGAGCACAGTCTTAGCGAAATGGTGTAAGGAGATATGATTTAATACTTTCCGGTTGTTTTTCCTGCGATTTTCTTGCTTGTTTTGCGATTTGAGCATTGTTACGAGGGGATTTTCCATTTATATCCTACTGGGAGAAAAAGGCATAAGCATGTACGAATGAAATATCACGGCACTCATATATCATAGACTGTGGGGGGGAAGGGTTGGAATGGAACGGGCCGTCCCCTACTGAGGAAACACGCAAAGGCAGGCAGTGCTGCTACTAGACACGTTAATTCTACGATTGTTACCACTAGACACATCAATTACCATCGTCATTGCTATGATTATGACTAGATTGAGTACCAGTAGCTACCGATGACAGATGCTGTCACACTTACATGCAACACACCTCGACCAATTCATGATGACAGGACATAATCGGAGCAACCTGGCATCTCTCGGCCGAGTAATTACTATCGTAAGTTCAAGACCGGGGACCCTCCCCTTTGCCCCTGCCGCTCTCTACCGAGCTATCAAGTAAAATGCAAAAAGATGTGCCGTCGTTCGCGCATCTTTGCTGCATGATTATACAGCGGATCACACCCACCAACTTCTCTTCTGGTCACTAACATACCGGGGCCGATTTTCTTTATTGCCTAGGTATTCTTTCCATATGGGTATATGCACCGCACAGACTTGTCAGTCGGACAAACTAATGTGCCCTTTACCCGGCTTCAGGGATGAGAAAGTGGCCAAAGAAGAATTTAAGGTTGTATTAACGCCGCTGCACCGCGTCTATTCAAACATAAAAAAAGCCGAGTGGGGACGCGATGAAAGACTACGGGCTTTAATTCGCCAACATACGATATGGAATGGTGATTCCTTATAAAATGGAAAGCAATTCGGTTGTTTTGTCAAAATGCTGTGGAGCAAACAATAGGAGGTTTTATCGAGTTGTAGCGAAGCGGCTTTGATGATGCGCCGTCGGGCTAAATGATGTTTTTTCTGTGGTTCTGTTCCCTTGCTTGTGTCTGGTTTGGGTTTAGGTATCGGATGTCGAGAACCGCTTGGCCGACAGCCGAAGCTAATGCTTTAATAATGGGGAATTGCAAAAAGGCGATTTATATGTTTTAGAGGATTTCTAGATTCAGCATTTTTTTTACCATCTGTCATTCTATTTACTTATCAAATTTCATTGAAAGCACATACAAATGACAGGGGAGCAGGCAAGAGTCAGTTATCAGGCCGTTAGGATGAACTTGAAAGCCGAGTTTCTGAACACGGGCGATAAATGCTACTGTCATACTAAGGTCGCTCCTCCGCATACTGTAGAGTATTATTATTGTGAAAAGGAATTGCCCCCTGCGGAACATTGGCATTTTCTGTTCCTGTCAGAAGCGTAAAGCTTGTATCATTAGAAGGAAAAAAAAGAAACACAGTCATGTATGCACCTTATCGGGCTAGCAGCACATCTTGTCGGATACTTCCACCCGACAAGTCGGTGCAACGCAATCTATAAACTTCCAAAAGAGGCATTTCGTATATAGCTAGCATCCACTGCTAACTGGGACTGTGTATCCCAAAACGGTAAACGCTCGAGTAGGGTAGTATTCACACAACGACATCTTTCTTCGGCTTTGCGAAGAGAGAGAATGGTGTTGATAAATCCGAAGCCTTCCATTCATGAGCTTGCACCGCAGCACCCGCAGCAACCGCAGATTCGGTAATACTACGTTGACAGCTTCCCGGACCCTTGACAGATGCAGAGATAAGATAAAGCAACCTGCAGCCCATTTCAAAATGGAGTAATAAGCGGCAGTTATTCGCATCAGCGGAAGTTTTGTCTTACAAGAGCAGGGAAAAGAGAAGCCTATTAGCTCAGCCTTGTGAACTAGAGAAGAGCTACATGAGAGGCTAGCACGTGAAATCGAGTAATCCAGCGTGTGGCGCACGGAAAAGAGAAGAAGCACAGCCTCGATTGGTAGGCAAAAGACAAAAATAAAACCGCCACGAATTCTAAGAATAAACTGCGATTGAGTAAGGTGTCGGCTCTAGCCTGGTCGCTGACTAAGGAGCATTAGCCTGTTTCAAGAAATGGATGAATGAGAAGAGAGAATGAGGATTGGAGATGCCTAACAGGGGAGCAGGTACCCTGGCTACGGAATACCTATGATATGTATCATCATCTTAATTTGCCTAAATAAATGTGTATCAAATTTTCATTAATCAACGCTGGAATGCTATCAGTGTAGCACAAGCAATTCGAGTTGGAGGAAGCACCAAGTACGTACCGCTGCTCCATTCACGTGCATCCCCACATCCCGGGCCACATGCAGCTTCTCTCGTCCGGCTTCTCCACCAGCCGCCTCGCTTCGTCACAAGCAGAAACAGCCGCAACGTCTCATCCTGGACCCCGTTTGAGTGGGATTCGGTGATTTGTGACATAACGTCGACAGGCCTCGTACTTACGACAAGCTCGACTGCCTTGATACGATCCTTTGCGATCTTACCGCCGTTGAATACCACGCAGACGCCAATGATTACATACAACTAGCACGCCAACGCAGAGAACAGGGCTTCTTGAACCAGCTCATGCCCACTTCTCTACCCTCGTGCTAAGGCTAAGCGTCAAAGCGTCATCTCGACCAACAAGCTGTCAATTCTTCAGGAATCCATATACGCTACGCCAATACGCACGCACACAGACCTGCATAGCGCGCTTGTTGGCTCCTTTTGTTACCCGCCCAAGCCAACCGGGTTTGGGGCTGACACCTGTCAGCACAAAGGCGAAGGCGCGCTGCTCCGAATCCGTCTAAACGAGCCCTTCATCTCTTTCTCCGTTGCAGTTTCAAACCAATCTCCGGCGGCTGTCCCAGGCTTACGGGTTCGCGGTTATAGGCTAGCGCTGCTGCTATAACAGGCCGCATTACAAGCCATATTACATATTACAGATCAAAGCGCCAATCGACCTTTATTTACTCTTCCCTGTCTTTCTTCATTTTGGGCGCCAAGTTTGGTCTTTTGCTTCTCTCTCTTTTCTCCTTATTCCCCGTTCCTGGTCTTTCAGGCTGGTTGGAGAATCCCTTCGCTGTCGCTCTTTGCCTGTTTAGCGGAATCCCTTGCTTCATCTCTGAAACGGCGCCTAAGCCTCCCCCCTCCACCACGCAAACGCCCCGCGCCTTAGGCTCGTGATATCAGACATAAGACCGCTGTATCAGCCGCACAGTCTATATAGTGGCAACGCCAACTCAAAACCCACTTAGCACAGCCTTTTCTTTTTCTTTCTTTTTTTTTTGTTTCGCGAGAAGAAACATTCCTGCATAAACACCAGTTGCCAAAGGGTTATACGTGAAGAGTCTAGAACAATAAAAGAGAAAGCGGAAGAGAAGCCCACTCAGACAGACGACGTCACAGTCGGACCAACATGTCGAAACGAACAGTCTTCACCTCCATCACTCCTCTTCCTCCGGGAATCTCCCGACAAGCCGCCATCGACTTCCTCCACAATCACCGCGACATGATTGATCTGAATCCCTTAGTCACCGATCGCCACATCATTCCTCCTCCTCCTCATGCTCTGCCGGAAGAGCACGTCTGCACGTGGTACTCCATCACCGACAAAATCTCATATCTTCCCGGCGGCCTTGTTACGGGCGCAGTGTCATATACTGCAGCTTTTCACGACCTGCCAACGGGCCTGCAGACTCATTGCCATGCACCCATGGGCGTCGACCTCCGTGAGAAGTGGTCTGTTGCTGGATCTGAGCCCGGCGAAGAGCCGGAGCCGATGGAGCTTGGCTTGGGAGCGCCGCGGACGGGGCTGTACATTCGGGAGGACGTCATCATTACATGCAATATGGTTATGGCAGGCTTCATCAAGAAGACGATTAAGAAGGCTCACGGCGTACTAATCGACGCCATAGCCTTGAAGGCTGCTGGCTCAAATCCCCAGCTGCGGGCGTCGCATACGCAGGAGCGACAGCAGCAGGCTTTGCCACCGCTGAGAATTCAGAATAAGCTGCTGACAAAACCACTACCCGCGCGGCCAACCTCGTGGCAAACACCACCACCACGACCGGCCCCAGCATCCCTAACAACAAATACCTACCAGACAGGGACCTATCAGACAGATACTTATCAGACGGAGCCCTATCAGACAGAGGTCTATCAATATGAGACCGGAGGACTGGATAGAGGGCCGCACTACGGATACGTAGAGGACCGGATAGGACCCCGTACAATGGCGACAAAGTACGCTTAAAAGCTGGAGTAATGATGCACAACGGATTTATACACCGATATATCGATTTCTCTATTTCTTCTATTTTTTTCTGAAAGGTTGTTATAATATATGGGTCATAGTTGCCCACTACAGTCTTTCATTCATGTGCTGGATAACATGATGCATCCGAATGCAATTGGAAAGCGATGCGAGCTATTTGTTCTTTGGTTTATTGGTTGAATCGAATATTGCATTGGAATGCATGGCGTTGGTAGGAAAAGAGAATGATCTCCTCAGCGGAAAGAATTGAGAGTCGTCTCAAGTTTCTTTGTGAGGAGATCAGTACAGGTTTAAAGGAGCAGACATCACTAGCGAGTATTATATCGAGCTTTTTTTTTCTTTTAATAATAGGGACCAAGATGTCGCAAAATCAAATCGATTAATATCAAAAACTAAAAACAAAAAGGAAAAAAAGTCTTCACACGGACAAACAGCTCCCACATTGATGCCCTTCTATGCTGAAAATTAAAAAATGGCGCTCAGGTACCACACCGTGATATGAAGCAGAGCGAAGTATAGGAAAATAAATAAAAAGATCTATCCCCAGAAGAACGAAATCCCCAAACACCCCCTAAATCTCACCAGCTAAAAAAGGGCCAACATGGAAGCATAAAATTTCCTTTCCAAGCATGTATTCCTTGATGTTTTATCCTCGTCATATTCATCTTCATAGTCAACCAGCCTTTCCTAACAGGAGCTGTTTTGTAAATGCTAGCAGATGATATCCTCTTACAGAGCGAGGACACCGACGATGAGAGCGCCGAAGACGGCGGCACCGACGTGGACGAAGGAGCTGGAAGCGCCGCTGACAATGACCGGAGGGGGCTTGGGGTGGCCGGTGGGAGCGGGAGGAGCTTCGGTCTCGCCGTGAGGAGGGTAGACAGGCTCGCTGTGGGGAGGAGGAGGAGGAGCCTTGGTCTCGCTGTGGGGAGGGTAGACAGGCTCGCTGTGGGGAGGGTAGACAGGCTCGCTGTGATAAGCCTTGGTCTCGGTAGGGCAGGGCTGTTGATGGACTGTCAGTACATGTTGGAAGAGCTGGATAAGGGTTATTATAGCTTACCTCGACAACGGTGCAGGGGCAGTCAGTGATGGTCAAAGTGGTGGCCTTTGTGACGGTGTATTGCTTCTCGTTGACGGTCAAAACAGTAGGCTCTGGGCAGTACGTGGTGTACTGAGAGACAATCTTGGTGGTGGTGGTGGCCCTTTCCAAGGTCTTGTACTCAGTCTTGGGCTCTTGCTTGTGCTCCCACTCGTTGGTCTTGGGGTCCTTGTGCTCCCATTCGTTGGACGTGGAAGTCTTGTGCTCCCACTCCTTTGTCTTGGTGTCCTTGTGCTCCCACTCATTGGTCTTGGAATCCTTGTGCTCCCACTCGTTGGTCTTGGGGTCTTTGTGCTCCCATCCGTTGGACGTGGAAGTCTTGTGCTCCCACTCGTTCTTGTTGTCCTCAGTCTTGTTCTTCTCCCAGCCACCGTTGCTAGGGTCGCTGTAAGACGAAGCAGTGTAGGCGGGGGCCTTTTCCCAGCCGTTGTCCTTCTTGTTGTCGCCATTGTCCTTGTGCTCCCAGTCCTTGTGGCCGTTGTCAACGGAGTAAGGAGCATCGGTAGGAGCACTGTAGGCAGGGGCGCTGTACTGCTCCTGGGCGGAGTAGACGCTGCCGGCGGCGACGAGGCTCACCAGGGAGGAGACGAAGACTGCTGCGGCGGTGGTACGCATTTTGATTGCTTGTGGTTTTCTTTGTGTGTTTAGAGCGAATGTAGTGTTTTGTGTGTGTAGTAGAAAACGAATGTTTAGAGAGATAACTCTCGAAAAAAAGCAGAAAGCAAACGAAGGAAGAGGAGAAAGCGAATGTGAGGTAGAAGCTGAATTGCTGTGTGAGTGCTGAGGAAAAGAAAAAGCCTATCTTGGACGGAGTCAACGATGGTTTATATAGATGAATTGGAGGAGGCGAAAATGCAAACATCTGGATCAACATCATCACCACAAGGACGGATGCAACTTTCGCATGCTGAGAATCAGAAACATAACAAACCCACAATAGGAACGTTTTCTTTGCTTCTTTTTCCTCTCTCAACAAGCTTTATCTCAAGAAGCATAGCTTGGAAAAGAATGATCATTCTGCTAGTAAGGCCGTCTACGGCACGAAAACCTGTGAGACATACATAAAGGCGAAAAAAGCATCCAGGAACAGATAGTTTGTAAGACAATAAGGGATGAGAGCAGCATAAGCGGCAAAAAAAGAATAGCAGGTAAAACATGCCTTTGCCATTTTTAGACTCCTTCAGGCACACCGTACGCTCTTCTCCCTTCCTCTTTCGTGTCTACCATAAAAGAAATTGGTTCGCCTCCGTTTCGTCTTCGTTCCTGTCCAGCCCCCCTCGAGAATTTCTGCAAAACCACCAAATCGTGCATTCCAACTGCGCGCCGAAAGCAAATTATTCTTCATGCCAATGACCAATGCTTCACTACCGCAAACACGCAATCTTGCCTCATTCCCTTGGTACTTACCTTTCGCAAAGAAAGAAACGAAAAAGGAAAACAATCCTCACGAAGGCATCATTTTTCACAAGTTTGACTAGTGCACTTTTGGGTTCTTTGCTTTATTGATTTTTTGATTTTTTTTTTCTAATCGTTGATGTGATTTGACTCAGGCATATTCCGCCTTCGACTCTCATTCATCGCAGGTCTCATAAGACCGTAAACATACATACAAAAGTACTCAAACATACATCTGTGCCGGCTGGCTCCCAGAATCGTCCACATCTGTTTGATGCCTTTCGCCGTTGCAGTGTCTCGGTTTTTCCCATCCACCGCAGAAAGCCCGCAGGCATACAGTCTCTTCCATGCTTAGGTGATAGATATGTGGCGCGTTTAAATCGACGCGCAGATCAGTAGCCCGCTTCGTTGATTCGCGGCCCTGACCATCGATTCCGGCCAAATGCCCCTTCCTCCGCTCCCTCCTTTCTATGAGCAATGCATAAGTTGTCAAATTGCAACATAATAAAAAATGCGTACGTAAAACAAGCCGCCATGTTTGTGCCGTATTCGTTGCCATGTGACCTCTCTTCTATACCAGGTTTCCCTTGAACGCCTTCCACGATCTCGTTCTTTTTTTTCTTTTGTCCAAATCAAAATACAAATAGAAAAACATTCTCAACCGGTCGTAGCAACCATTAAAATCCATCTAGGCGGTGAATCAGGTCGAGAAAAATGCAACGCGAGCGTCATGGAAACAAAAAAAAAAAAAAAAAAAAGAAGCAAACAAAACAAGGAAAATAATAAACAAGTGGCAAATGACACTATGAACACCGGTTCGATGCAGATATGAGAGCAGAAATCTAGTAGGTATCAAGTCGTGCCGCCCTTTGACAAAGCAAAATATAGTCAACCCTTGGACATATTAAGGGGAAAAAGGAAAAACATATGCGGAAAGGGGAAAGAAAAAATCGAATAAATATTGGTGTCATGTGCCGGTGAGTCGTCGCGTTCGTGAGAGGCTGTGCGCTGGGTGATGCACGCCTGTCATCCATCGTCCAAGTTCGTTAGCATGTACCTAGGTGGTGGCCATTACTTTCGGTTGGAGCGACTCAGGCTCCGCTCGACGCCGCCTCGTGAAGGGCCGCCGTCGAGGTTGAAGTTCTGCAGCTGTTGCTCGTACTTGGCGTTGCGTAGGAACTTGGGCACGGAGTCCTGCAGATTATCATTAGTATTAATAATTATAGCATATGATATGACAGGTGGCAAAACTTACACTAGCCATCAGCTTGAAGACGGCGTTTTTGGCGTTTTCGAACAGAGATGTGACCTCCTGCAATGTTTCAACCATGCCGGTCTCTTGACCAACAGCCTTGGTCATTCTCGTGGCCAGGTTGTTGCGAAGCTGGTGATCAATATTGAGCTCGCAGGGTGAGCCTGGAGCCAAAAAGGCGTTGTAGATGCCGTAAGCCTGAGCCATGGTCTCTTTAATAATGTCCATCGCCTGCGTTGAGGGTGTGGACTCGGCTTGTCGGATAGCCTGCTTGCAGCCCTGAACAAAGTCGTTGACATCCTTGTAGAAGGACAAGTTCTCCTCGCAGTGCATCTCTCTCAAGTTCTCACGGAAGAGAAGGCGGAGGGCGGGGTCGTTGAGGATCTTCTCGAGACGCTGGGTATTAGAGTCGCGGACGACGCCGTTGCGCTGTGAGCCGGTTCCAGCCTCGCTCTCGGATGGGCGGCCACGGGAGCTAGTGCCGTTGATCACATCCTTTCCTCGCTGCGAGATTTGGTAGACAGAATACTTGGTGGGCTGAAACAAATGACATCCAGGGTTCCCGAGCATAAAAGATCTGTCCTGCACCACAGTTTCTATCAACTCAAACTCGACGAAGAGGGATGCAATCTCGATAGCCTCCCGGCGGTCCACAATGGTGCAGCAGTCCACCAACCAATCCGATGTGGCCTTGCCGGTAAAGGTATCTTTGTACACCTTTCCGTTCACCCGACGCTCAGCAGCCATCTTAACACCGGTGAGACCATCTTCGTAGTCGTGCAACGAGTCCGAATCTGCAATAGCCAGGTTGGCCTTGACATTCCGGGTTTCGGTGCCGACGAATCGGCGGAAGATAACCTCGACAGTGCCCCGATCGCTGAGGATCTTGTCGCTGTGCTGCTCTCGCTCCAGAATGACGAGAGAGCAGCAGTGGAGGTTGACGAGCTCGGAGACTTGCTTCTGTTGGATTCCGTTTCTACCGCAAAATCGATCCAGAATTGCAACGCCCTTGGCGGTCAACTGCCAGACGGAGCCCTTCATGCTGTAGATGGGCTGCAGCTTTCCATCAGCAGACTCGATGAAGCGAGCGTCGACAAATCTTTGACAGATTGTTCGAGCCATATCCTTGGCCATGGAGAAGGTGGTGGTGGTTGTCGTCGTGACGATCCTTGAGGGATCCTTGGGGTCAGGCATGCGGTTAGACTGGGAGAATTTCAGAGAACCCAAGTTGTTAATAGCATCTTCAGAGAGGAAGGTGTAGTCCACCTTTGTCAACCGCACTCTGTGAGAACCAAGTGGCAGAAGGCTGACAATCAGTGTAGAGAAGAGATCCTTGAAATCCTATTTTTTCATGTTAGACATAACTGTTGCTCTGGAAAGACGCAGGAGAGTACAAGGCTAAGAAAAACGACTTCGTTGTTGATGCTGCTAATCCATGGTCCAATAGCACTGTAGAGGAGAGATCGACGCAGGGCATATATGGCCTGCATATGAGCGCCCGCTCCAGAGGGTCTAGCGGGGAAAAGACAGAAGAGAGGGAAGTAGATGAAGAAAAGCAAAAAGAAAAAGAAAAAGGAAGAGCAGAGAAATGAGGGGGAAAGAGTATCAGAATCAACCAGTAATAGAGAGCTACATACTCTTGTAAAGGGCCGTTCATCATCGGTCATGCGCAACAAGCGCGAGGATGTCTGGTGCATCTTGGGAGAATGCGAGTCAGAATTCAGCCCGTTCGGGGGCTGGCTGGGAGAGTGCTGAGCGGATGAATAAGAGGTTGCAGCAGACTGGCTGTCTCCTCCTGGGTTTGACAGCAGTGACTGGGTCGAGGGATTGCTAAAGGCAGTTGGCCTGTCCGGGCTGGCGGGCTCGTCTCTCAGCTGCTGATGCGAGCCTGCGTTGAGCGAGAGACGGGCGAGCGTTGGGTTGGACTGGCGGTTGCGGATGACGGGCTCCGAGATGCTGGCGATGACGCTCTGGGTTCTATCCAAAGCCGCAACTGCGCGTGAGAGGATGCTCGGGGTGCGCTGGTGGCGTGGACCTGAGCCTGTGATGGAGACGGAGCTGGCGTGGCGGCGAGAATGTGAGACTGGTGGTGGAGATTTGGAGCCGTCGAGGTGACGCTCTGCAGGTTGCGAGGCGGCCGTGAGAGACTTTGTTCGGTCGGATTGCTGTCCCGGCGGATGAGGCAGAGGCTCGACGATGGTGTTGAGAGGTTGCGACAAGACGGCCATCTGAGAAAAAGAATTAGAACATGGAAGGTTTTAGTGAGCTGGGAGGTCAAATAAAAGAGGGACAATTTGAGCTTTGGGGGGGGAGGGCTTTGGGGGGGCGTGTACGCATGGAGCCTGAACTTCAAGCCCTTTGGTGGCGCTGGGGTGGAGGAGTGGGTGCGGACAGCGGGCAGGGGTCCTGTAGAGCGCCCCGCAGGAGGGGTGGCTACAGGGGGTGCATGTACTGTGTGCGCCGCAGTCAATGCTTGTAGACCCTGGCAGGCATTGAATTGATCTCGCTCCTTGTCCGAGTGAGCCCGTGCAGAGGCACAACTGCGGCCTCAGGAGAGCGAGAGACAACGGGACGCTGTGCTGAAGAAATGGGCTGATATCGCAGGATGGCGGGAGGCAATGCCTCGTTTTGCGTTTTGACCGCTCTGTGGTCTCTCTTCAACGAATTCAATGCTTTAATCATTTTCGTCCTCAAACTTTAAGGAGAAGAAGCACGACAGGTGGGACAAAGGCGCAGGCGAGATGAGGCAAGGCGAGTCAAGGTAAGGCAAGGCAAGGCAAGGCAAGGCGAGAGAAGACGATTTAGAAAATCAGGTACCACTATCATCATACAGTGGTAGCAGAACCGACTGACCCGTGACTGGTTTCTGGCTTCGGCCGCCGTTGAGCTGCTGGCTTTCTGAGGCTGCACAGATCAGGGGACGCTCAAGTCAATGCAGCGGCATACAGCTGGTCTCGTAACATTCGCAACGACGACTGCGTTATTGCTGAGCAGCTTCACCGATTGTTTTCTTACTGACAGAGGCGGGATGTGGGATTGATGGGATGATGCATGGACAAAGTCAGTGTCATTGATTCGGCAACAGAAACCCAAGTCATGGCCATGTATGCGCTAATCCGGGCTCTTGAAACTCTGCCGTGGGACACACAAGCGCCCCGGTTGTTGCATTGCCCTCGTCAACGCTGGGCAAGGATACAGAATGTGGCTTGCCGTAAAAACGTGGTTGCGGCACACGATGGTTCATGGGGGAGTGTCTTGTAGCACTGCTTGTGCTGCTGCTTGTACGTGTTGAGAGCATTGAAGTGTCCACTTGGGGCCTCGCGCATGCTTGCCAGAGCACGGCAGCAGCGCAGCACGAGTATCTGTTGCAATGGCGGTAACATGGATCAACTGTAGAGGCAATCTACCATCAGCAGCCTCGTGAGTCAGAGACCAAAGTGAGGTGAGCTGTCCCGCGCATACGAGTTACTGGCTGTAGGCTGGTGCTTGTGCGTTATGCGTCACCAGCAGTCAGAACTACCGCTGCTGGCTACTAGGTACTAACGCTACTGAGGTGCCGTGGAAAAATTCCAAGGCTGCTGGCACGTCCCTTCCTGCCGCTATGGCTAGCACCTACACAATGCTGCTAGGACGGATATCGCATGCATGCCGTGCCTATACTGACTGGTAATAAATTACAGCAGCTGTCGCGCGCCCCTGGCTGGTGTTGCTCCTCAACGCGCGCGCGGGCCGCCTGCGTCTTCTCCAGGGCTACCAGATGCGCCGGCTGCTTAGGCATAGAGCTACTGTAGGCCCACGAGCAGAGCGAACTGGCCCAGCGCCCTTTGTGGGGCAGCTGACGCTGGCTGGCGTGCACGTCGACTTTTGAGTCGAAGCAGCAACGCCTGTCGCACTTGTTATCATGCCAGCCGCCCTCGTGTGAAGTTTGACCCAGATCGGCGCGTGGCTCCAGGGATGGGCTGCGTTCAGAACTGGCCCGGCGCCATGCCAGGCTCCCTACTGGGCTACTAGCACAGGGCTCTCCTCATGGCTTTTGCCGCCACCACCAGCCAGAAAATCCTGTCATCGTCCACTGGGAGCCTCAGTCGTCATCAGAGCCAAGTTTCGTGCTTTGCAAAGGCATGACCGATCTTGCTTGCTCGGGTGCCCTATTCAACTATCGAGGATGTGGCGTGCTGCTAGTGATTCATGCACGCCGTCCAGGGTAGTTGCAGATGCGACAATGTGATGAGTGTTTCGACCCGAGGAAGAAAAAAAAATGGGCGACGACTTCACCGCCAATGGAGCAAAGAAGAAAAATTCAAGAAGCTGTCAACTAGTGGTTTCCACCAGAGGTCCATTCACAGAACAAGTCTGTTTGAGATATCGGTATTTCAGCATTGAGCTGCGTTTCGAGCGTAGTGCATCTCAAAATAGCAAAGCGAGTGGCCCAATCAATGACACAAGACACAAAAAAAGATTGAAAGCATACGAACCTAGGGCTACTACCGCTAGTTAGCTGAAGGGGCCGGGATCTTTGTCTGTTTTTTTCCTCCTTCCCTGTGGTGCGCCTCCTCTCTTAGCTGAAGAAGCGGTGCAGCTCGGTGACGCCGTGATGAAGCAGATTCGCTATGACCGGTTTTTCTGTGTGCTTTTTTATTTCCCTATAAACCTGCTGATTTTACCCGGACGAATGATTGACCTGCCCTTCTATCCGCTTGTTTCAATTCGCAGGCTTCGGAGTTCGCCAAGTAAGATAGAGGATAGGGATAAGGGGAGCAAAGACAAGTGACGCAAGAGCACCGGCCGAAGGGGTGAGAAATGCAAATCGTCACAGCGTACTGTACGTCGCGACTTTTCTCCGAATTACCGACAAAAACGTGGCCGGCAAGTGCACGACAGCGCCTCTGCCAACGCTAGACGGGCTTTTGCTTCTTTCGCGCGCTCTCTAGTCAACTGGGTAACGTTCGTTAGCATCAGGCTAGTTTGCATAGTACGCAGCGCTTTTCTGGGTTTCACAGTCATGTGGTCACTGGGGAACGGGCCCTTGTCATTTTTTGGCTGCGGCGGGGCCTCTCTGTGATGAGCCAATGAGCTTTGGCCACCTGTAGACGCCTTCTAGAAGCTCAGTGGAAATCGCCCCCGAAACAAGACAGGGGCCCATCTTGGAGCGGACGCAACTTTGCGCTGTTGGGAGGGGGGGTTTTCCTGCTGGACTGGGATGGCGATATGATAGTGTGATAAAAGGCGTATGTAAGAGAAAATCACACTGCTCACATATGGCCCTCTCTTACTCGTGACTTGGCCAAGAGCGGCGAAGAATCCGGGGTATGTCTCTTTCGGGCTTTAGTTGCGGTGCCTTGCCCTTTCAACCGCTCTGAGAATGGCCAAGCTGTAGGATCAATCTGAGCAGAGGCCACAGACAGGTACTTTGTATTG
This sequence comes from Trichoderma erinaceum, assembly GCA_026401215.1. NCBI lineage: Eukaryota > Fungi > Ascomycota > Sordariomycetes > Hypocreales > Hypocreaceae > Trichoderma > Trichoderma erinaceum. The sequence continues at coordinate 152,771 of JALIRY010000047.1, forward strand.
CCAAGAGTAGCACAATGCACTAATAGCTCATCCTTCGCTCCGGTTGTAACAATCTGTTGGAGGGCAATCCACCGAGAATAGACAAATCAGAATAAGAAAGCGTAAAAGGTCATGTAAAATTAAAAAGCAAGCCTCTCAGCAATTCGTCCGTAGCCGTAATTTGGAGGACCAAGAAGCATAAGACGGTAAGGCAAAAGCAAAATGGTGAACAAAGCACAGCCTGCAAGTGGCGGCGGCGAAGGCGATGGCCGAGAGCGGCGTCAAGCTTAATTTCTTTGGAAAGATGATCTTATCGGAGTCGAACCCTAAAAATTTCAACAAAAGCTGATCAGGGAGAGCTATTTAGGGATTTTCGGAGCCGGCGGCAGTTTCGTGATTGAAACCAGGCTGACCCAGGGGGGTGGTTTGACACCAGGAGGGAACAGAACACGGGAGAAAGAGCTGAGATCAGGAGAGGAGAACACGGACCATGCGTCATCAGCAATTTGATCGTATTCCAACTGTCCAAGGCCCTTGAATTGATTTTCCCCTGGGAGAGCTATATTTTATAAACAACTACTTTATAATGAAAAAGAGGCCTTAGGACGGCTTATACATATATTTTGCGTGCAAACAATTGCCAATTCCTCCGCGGCACCAACTGCTCTTACACTAAGATGAAGGAATAACGGATTGCGATGGCCATGGTGATGATTATTGCATGTAGCGGTGTGACAAAGATTGAGCTGAATCTGCATTGCGTCCTTCAAAGTCCCGGGGTAAACCACCTAAAAGGAAAAACAGGAATAGAATCATGCAGACGTATGCTAAGACCTAGCGGTAATCTCTTTGCATCACCGCTGGGCTGACTTGTAATCCTGCCCTACTGTGCTGCTGCATGCTGGCTGTTTCAGGAGGGTATCAAGCTTCGAGTCACGTAAACGTCGCGCTGTAAATGCCGAGGTGAGCTTATTGCGGCTTGGCTTCAGGTCGTATCAATGCTGAGCGCTTGACGCAGCTACTGCTACCACGTTTGCGCTAGCTAAGCCTTAAGCAGGATCGGCATATGGTGCCATGTATGTAATATTTTGAGGGTAGCAGAGCGAGGGCCGATCTGCCAAGGCGAGATCTTGTCAAGGCCGCTCATCTTGCTGCCGCGGATGCTTACTCCGTATGCTCGTTATTATTATTATTTTTTTTCCCTTTACGCCAATAATACCCAGATGCGTATAGAATTTGAGCGCTAATACATGTACCTACCACTCTGGTTCCGTATTAGGCATATGCCAAATTACGAAGTAGAATACACGACCGTGCAAAGAAAAAAGTGCACATTGTATGAATACGTCCATAAAGTCGCACATGTGGGCCGGTTTTCTGTTCTGTGTCACGTTTTGAACTGGTGAATTCTCTTCTTCTGTAGTTGTCCACTTGAGTAAAAGAAAATTAAACCGAGATCAGAAATTGGCATGTTACAATTCAGCGCCCTACTTGTCTCATTGACGGGCGTCTTTTGAGATTGAAGAGCAGCAGAATCAAAAAGTCCTTTCTTGCGGCTCCGAGCTCGTATTCAGTGTTGGAAAATGCGACATGGCCATGGCGTTAAGGCATGCCAAGAATTGACTACTGCTTTAAACGGCAGCCCTTGGTAAAGCAGCCGGTTGTAAAGGCGGGTTTGGATTCTACCCGAGATTCTTTCCGACTAGGCCATGGGCATATGCATTGGAATGGTTATGCATGTCTCGGGGTGGTGGTCTTCTCACCTTCAATTGCCCTCCCTTGAAAGTGCCTATAGCCCAGCTACATACCTACCTACATGAGGTAGCTTGGCACATTTATGGGCATGTGTGTAGAGGCAGTATCTTCATACGGGAGACGGGAAGCGAGAAGGTTTGTCCTCGGATTTGTCCCGGTATTCCGCATCATGTAGGGTAGCCATATCCACAACTTTTTCGTCTGGTGTCATATATGGGTGCATCAACTATTACACCAATATCAAACAGGGTTGGAGGCAAATCACTCGGATGCAATGGAATCAATTCTTGCCATTTGTCCTCTCCGGCGGGGTTTGGAAGCTGTAGCTTGTCCATTGACGTGCTAGTGGCCTTATGGACACACTGCTTGGCCGTTTGGCATGCTGCGCGATGTGACGGTGTTGGGGTATGCCTCGTCTGTATACCTACATGTAGGTTGTACTTGGTGTGTGCCGTCTAATAAGAGTTGCGTCAATGGGAACAAGGCTCGCGAGAAAGAACCAAACCCTGGTTTGCCACATGGCGTATTTGGCACGTTTGTCCAGATGTCATATCAACTGCGCGAAAAAGCATCCGAGCGGGCGCTCCAATGCCACTGCGTAACCCTCCATCGCATCCTTGTCTTTTGATGCCATTGAATCAGATTTGGCTGGAGAGTCGAGATAATGAAAAGCGGGATATTATAGACATGTAGCTAGAGCCATGTGTCTATGTACTTCGACAAACATCCTAGGCCGTGATTGGATCACGGTATTACGTGTAAATGTGCGGCTCTCGACAACCACGCGAAGCAAGCTCCATTATCTCGTGTCATCACAGGGCGGGATGCAAGGCTGAATGTCAAAGCGCCCAACAAATGAGGACCAACAACTCTATAATGCCGAGCCTGTCAAAGAGTAAGCCACAACTCCGGGTGCTGCCAAAATCCTGCCCCCCAGCAAGAAGAGCGTGCTGTTTCTACTGTTTTCCCCACAAGGTGTGCGTTATCTGGTGTCCAAACATCACATCACATCACCACTCCGCTTGCACATATATGCGCACCTGCATACTGGTATCTGGCATGATTTCTGTAGCCGGAAGGAGAAGTCATGCGTTCGACTTCTGACCAGTCCGAAATCCCTGTCGCCGTCAGGCCCGGAGATCGGGCATATTGCTGAGCGGCCGATGCGCTGACGCTGGCGGCCGAGAGAGAAGCGGCATCTCGGACGAATGCCACCTGAGCTCGTCCTTTACAAGTAGGCCATAGGGCTCCCCTGCTCTGTTTAAACATGTTTTGTTCCGTTTTCCCTTGCCAAATCTCCACGGGCGCTGCAACACGAAGTTGCAGTCTGCGGCCGGCTAGTTGAATATGCAGTAAGCCGTCATCCTGGCACTTTGGTTTAGGCTTTGGGCTTTCAACATCGTCAACTACCAGACTGCTAAGGTAGGTACGAAATATGGCAACTAACGCAAGGCTTGCTTCGCGAGACGGATCTGCATCACACTGTGCCTACCCGAGAGCCGCACGACAAAAGATCATACAAGGCAAGAAATTAGTGGCGCTCCAAGCAGTCAGTCGATGCGGAGACAAATCGCGCCGGCTTGGCCAAAAGCTTGGGGTGAGCAGCCTGAGCTCTCAATGGCCCAGCGGGCGCCCCGTTTCTGCTCTTGGCTGTTGCAATGTCTGAAATGGCGCTTCTACGGCACGCCGAGATTCCCGTTAGATGCAAAAGACTTGTTCGCGTGCAATTTCGATGGGTCCCACGTGGTAGATCTACGTAAAACGCATCTTAAAAATTGCTTCTGCCACTTCCCGTCGAGGCCTAGGCGAAGAGGCTGCTGGAAACAGACAGTCCGCCTCTAGTGCAAAACTCAATCGAGAGCAAGCTTTTGGCTTTTTGTGCCTCCTTTTTCCCTTTCTCCTCGGCTCATATACCGGTAGTCTCACATCATCTTTGGCCAGGGCAATGGGTAAAAGTAAAAGCGACAAGGACAGAAAATTTAGAGAAAAACCGGGACCTGGAGAAAAAGATCCAAGCTGCAAGCTCGCGTGAGTGAATGATTCAGTGCAGCTATTTGCCTCCATCTGCAGACTGACAATCGGCATTACAAGTCGGCCGTCTGATAGGCCGAATCGACGATGGACTGGCATTCCAGGGCAGCCCTGCGGGGTACGTACCGCTGCTGCCATCAATTACAAATTGTGACCCTGGAGTGGATTGGCGATTGATTCCTACGTCAGTTAGTAAAGCGCGCTGTGCTGTGGCGGGCAGAGAATAGGCGATGCCTCTTTTCGCTCGGTTATTGACGCCACGTTTTTTGCTTCGAGAGCATCGGGGGGCCTCTGAGCTCTGTAACAGCCTTTTGCCTTTTATCAATTAGCAGGGCGTTGAATTGCGCTGCTGGCCTGATTGGCGTGCCATGCATCACATCACCTGCCGCGACGGCATTGGCTGTGGAAAAGGGCGCTAACAGACAGACAGCTGGAATCTCTCACTCTCTCTTCTCAAGGTATGTTCCTTTTTCCATTCTGCTACAGTATTCATTCATCGCCAGTGGGCATACCGCTATAGCACGGCAGCAGGGAAGAGCGTATGCATGTAAGCGAGGGGCTTGTCAGAAACAGGGAGTAGATGAACCGGTGGACTTTCTTCTCCACACACGGAATCGTGCCACGTGGGCTTGAAGATGCAGGAGAGAAAAAAACAACGAGCCAGCCAGCAAAAGCCGCTGCTATTCCCTGTCGCTGCAAAGAGGGGGGCGTGTGCAAGGGTGCCGTATCGCAGGGCAGGGATTGCGAGCGGAGCATGTCCTGTTCGTCCCCAGAGGCCATCGCCATTGGATGACTCGACGCTGCAACGGCCGCACAGCGCGTGCTGCCACCGTTTGCGCCGCGTGGATGGGATGGGCGGATGGCATCGACGGATTGGCTGCCAGTTGCGGTTGCATCGGGGCACCGACAGTCCAATCTCAACAATCGGCTCACGATCGAGACGAGGAAAAAGGGGGCTCCCTTAGAGCCGAAAACGGGCACATACACACAATAGTCAACGCCAGAGAGACGGGAGGATTGCACAGACGACGACAAAGAGGAAAGGCTTCATTTTATGTTTGATATGCACGGAGGGAATTGCCCTCTTCCACGGGACTAGTCAGCACGGCGTCCAGCCGCTTACCAAGTGCCGTTGCCGGTGCTGGTGCTGCGGCTGTAGCTGTCTGCTTGGCTGGTAGGTATTACTTGTGCGTCCATTCTGAAGGGGCGAACCGAAATTGAAACTTTGAGTCTCGTCCAGTGATTACAGCCATCAGAAAGGGCCTTTGTGCCGGGACTAGCAGCCTTGACCTCTCCCTCTATCCGGCTGAGCGAAGGATTGGCCGGCAGCTTGCAGTTGTTAGTGGCATATTCCGAGTAGGAGATAGAATTACTATTTCAGAGCAGGAGTCGTTTGATTGCTTTCTATTCTCTGGCAATAGTCTTATGCCCATGCTGGTGAGTCGTTGAACCTTGTAGGTACATATAGTACTACATCTGCATGCAAGCTGTCTGTGGCTGAGAGCTCAATCTTATCTGTACTTCTGCTGATCGCACGTAGCTCTTCTACTCTCACTAGCAGGCAAGGCTGACAAGATCTTTTTGATAGCAGCGGCAATAGCGGGCGCCAACAGCCTTGGTAGGACTAGGTACTGCCTCTATTACTCGTATCTCTTAGCTGTTGGCCAGGCTATCCCATCCCTATGCCGATGCTCCAGCTCGCCGGCCGAATCTTGCTTTCCAGCTCCCAACATGCCACATGGCAATTGCCGTGCGTGACACGTGCGATCTTCGAGGGGGGGGCATGGCGCACTAGCAGTGCAGCGACATGGCTGAGACGCCCGTCCAACACACGACAAACTGGGTGATACGGGGGTATGATGCGCTGTGCTCCCAGCTTCCGTGCAAGGAGCAGTATCGTGGTACTTACATACGAGCACTGCAGTACCTATTACGAAATTGCCAGCCACCCAAGTGGAATGCCGCCTTTCTCACCTCCCAGACTTGTCGTACTGTCCCCCATATTGCCTTAGCCGGGCGATAATAGTGCTGGCTATATGATTACTATACCATTTACTCTATGTGAACGATTGACAACATGTGACGAGTTCCGGAACAATAGCGAGCCAGCAAATAGACTTTTATCAAGCAAGGCTGGCTTATTGTGGGCACGACCGTTTTGGTCTGGGCAGCCCCAGCTTGTAGTGCTTCTGTTATGCTTTTCCCCTCTCCTTTCAATTCAATTCCAGCGGGTGGCGGGCGAGTGGCCTGATGATGTGATGTCGAGTTTCTGCTTTGTGGATCTGTTTTATATTGCGATTCCCACTTTGCGAAGACGACGAGAACGAGGAAAAAATGCAAATAAGCAGTGTTCATGAGTCGGATCGATGGTTTCACTTTTGCCCGCCGCCATTATGCGGTTGCGAATGCATCTCACCACCGCCCTTTTTCTTGTTCTGTTATTTGCTTTGTTTGGAGTACATAGTATTACAGGCGCTACTGCTCAGTAGCTAGCAGCTATTGAGCTCTCGTCCGGAGGATCCGATGGGTTTCATTATTGTTTCCGGCAGCATACCGCATCGCGCTCTTTGAGGTTTACGTTTGACAGGGCGCTAAAGCCATGTGCTGGACTACGGCACGGCAGGCAATCAGACACCCCCTCAATCGAATCAACCAATACCGGTTACACTATGTAAAGTATCGACAAGGCATGGGCACGTTGGGCGGTGAGAGGGGAGTCAAACACGGCCATTGGTGCTTATTAGCTGGCATCTCATAGTATCAGTGGTCGCCGGCAATAGTGATGGCTTCGCGCGTGGGAATAACGGCAGATGGCGGCACAAGCAGCAAGGAAGCCAGAGCTAGTGGTTGCTCCGGCAAGGCTTCGACTCGATGGTGCGGGTGCAGCATCTCGGGCATCTCCATCTGAAACAGCGATAACGAAGAGACTGGCGGCCAACAGACCGTATCTAGAAAAGGCATCTTCAGGGTCGCTCAGGGTCGTCCCTTGACCATTGCTAAATTTACTTACACCTTCACGAGTAAGAGAGTCCATCATCACCGCCTGCACCCAAGCCTTTCTCCCGCAACTGCATAACGGAGTCGCCAAGAAACCGCTAGCCTGGACGGCTCGTGTCCTTTGCCATGTGCTGGGCCAGGCTAGGCCAATCCTTGCTTTTCTGTCGCAGGTTGCTGCTCGAACGCACACGCCCCTCTTGCTCTCTGCTTGGCGAATCATGTTCTTTGGCTCGATGCCTCTTTTTTCTTCCAATTGCCTTCCAAAGGGCTTCCCGAGCCCAGGAGCCGATAGATTCCGCAGCCGAATAAAGTGGAGAGGAAATTTGTTCCTTTTCAAGCCGGCAACAGAGCCAGTGGCGAAAAAATCAGGATCTAGAAGAATATGCGCCAAGAGAAAGATTGGAAAAAAAAGGAAAAAAGAACACCAAAGCCACGAAGCAGGGGGTTTCGCCTTCGACTTTGTGCCTGGGTTTAAGCCTCTTTGTTAATGCCTGTATATATACATAACCATAACTACCTAACGGCAAGTTAGGTAAAGTCGAGGTAGACCCAATTCAGTATTTGTATAAGTTGAGTCGTCTGCGTACTACACACACGCCCCCCTATCTTCTCTTTCTGTCCAGGGCCCTCATCAAAAACGACACCACACGGAACAACCCTGCAAGCCGACTCTGAACTCAGCCAGAAGCCCAGGCAGTGGCTCCGTTCCATATCACATTTTTGGTAGCAGCAGCAATACTGTACTGTACAGTAGCAGTAGCGGCCAGAAGATGAGGCGCAGACAAAGCATTGGCTAGACTAATAAAGCACTGGTTCCTTTAGTTTTGCTACGTTAGTCTCATGATACGCATTTCCATCTCCAAGCGCCTGTTTTGTCTTTGGGCCAGTCACGGCTGAGCAAACGATTATAAGTCTAAAGTCTAGCTTGAATCCCTTTCATTTTACTATCTCCAAGATGGAAATCAGATACTCTACACAGTGAAAATTGCAACCGGAACGGACTTCCCTATTGCGGCAGGTTGAAGCCTCTTATTGGCTGCACGGACGCGACAATGCAAAATGCAAACGCAACGCAGGTCTCAGGTGCCTGATTTAGGTAGTTCTATAGGACCCTTTCAATGCTCGATGCATTCTAGTAAAGCGTAGATGAGATGAGGCTCATTCTATCAAGAATGGGAATGGGGCTACCTGACGCTTGCGCGCGTAGCATCACCGCTTTTTGTATTACTCGTGGAATTCCTATTACCACTCTTAATATACGATTTTTTTTTTCTTCGAGGGTTCATGACATCAATCAGGATTTATTAACGGACTAGGCGGCGGTGATTCGCATCTGCTTTATGTTGTTTCTTTATCTCTGCCTGCTCCATATTATCCCTACGGGCACCTGGGTAATATTTCCTTGTACAAGGTATGTGCCCGTCACATCTCCACAGCCATTCCTTGCCCGACTCTTTAGACTACATGCTCGTTTGTACATACCGCTCTCTTCTCTCTCTCCAAAAATTTCCACAACTAAGGAAAAAGAGACGACCAAAACCTCCTCATTGGCCCACTGGTTTCCACAATCCGCAATGCTATATTAGCAGCAGCTATCATTCTAGTAGTAAGACACGCTCGCTGCAGCTAGCAAAAGTACGACCCCCACGAGCAACTGACTCGATACAAAAATCAGTCGACGGCGACTAAGAGGGTTTTCCCTTTCCCCCCTGGCAAGCTATATGAGACTATCTACAAAGTAGAGAAGAGAGAAGGCAAGCAAGCTTCGTACTAGTCAAGGAAGCTAGGAGAATTCTATCAAAATCTTGCTTATTTTTTTTTCTCCTTGAAGCGTGACATGTTGTGGGCTTGGATTATCGAATGTGCAATCCACCCTGTATCTAACTCTTTTCTCTCTCTCTCTCTCTCTCTCTTACTTATTGGCCCCCAATTCTAGGCACGCAAGATTCAACGAGATTTGGTTGGTGGGGGACGAAACGAGATGACGCAGGAATACCTGGTGTACAGAGTTTTCTTGCATGATATACGTAACATCCATCGAATGATTAGTATACATTTACCTAGAAACGTCGTCCTTGAAGGAGACACCCAAAACGATTTGTTAGGTAGCCTTCTACCTAGGTAGATACTTTGCTTGCCGTATTCAGGCTTCTAAGCGAAAAGTCGCCGATGATTCTTGTTTACTTGCAGTCGCAGTTACCACTGTAGAATAGTCTCAACTCATCCTCCACTTCCACTTTCAGTAACCACACTGACAGGAAAGCTAGTCTTGCTGGTTCCAGCGCCACTCCAGACATATACCCGTACAGTAAGGAATGATTAAGCAAACGCCGCATATCCCAAAGATGGAACCGCGGCTCGAAGCTCCTCCCCAGACTCTCTTTCTCTCTCGGCTTGGCAAACGAATGGCTTCTCTCAGGACTTCGCCGAGCTTTCTAGCGTCCACCCCGGTCAAAAAAGCCACCGCCCCCTCCGCCCACCGCTTCCCGCACCGTCCTCGGCTGGGCTGGTGGGAAAAGGCTCTTCTCGCTTCTCGGCTGGGCAAGAGGCGTGGTGAAACAGATTAAGCGAAGGAATATCTCCTAGCAAATCGAACGATATAAATGTGATTGACTCTTGCTAGTCCCACGTGGCAAGTAAAAGTTTGGAGTATGAGAGCGGGAGTTGTCCCGGCATATCGAGATACCTATTGAGAGGTTGTATAGATGACCTCTTCGTTTCATTACTCCTCCTTTCCACTACTGAGCTCAGTTGTCTGTTTTACCATGTTGAGCAACTCGTACCGTAGTCTCGTTTAATGATTGTCTGTGCTTTTCCTTACATAGACATCATACATGGCGTCTGCAGCATACACTGATCTCCAAATGGCCAAAGCGTGAGTCTCGACGCCGGCCAGCTGCCAATCTCGTCATCGCCAACTCCGGGGCTTGCTCAACGCCATGGCCAGCTGTATACCATGACGATAACAGAGTTCGCTGCCTGCTATAATGAATGAAGACATGCTACACTCACACTCTATCACACTAGACATAAAACTGACTTTAGCCAAGACAAAAAGCTCTGACATTGGTTTCCGTATAGTTATAGTGCAATCAATAACTCGCTGCAACATTCTCTTTCATTCTCCACAAGACGAGCTTGGCATATACGCGGGCTATTCAACGCCATATTTTCTCTTGTTTGCATCAAATTCCCCGGCATCGCTGTTTAGAAAGAGAAGGAGGACCCTTACCCTGTTCGGACCCCTCCGAAATCCTTGCTTAAAAGGTCGGTAATCCTCCAACCGGCAACGCCGTTGGTTAAAAATAGAAGAAAAAAAAATGGCGAGGAAAACAAAAATATTCCCCGAAGGCTTCATTCATCCTGGACAATTTACTTTCTCTCCGTCCCCTGCCTTTCTTGGCAACTGTGAAAACGAAAAAAAGTATCGCTTCTGGATCGCTGTTTCAAAACGCCATCAAACTGGCTTATACCAACGGAGAAATATTATTTCGCGCTCCTTCCTTCCATCTCATAGTAAAACTCTCTCTGAGATTAATCTTTCGAGGAAATAGTATCTCCTTGTTTCTCCGCCGGCGCCGCCATCGAGAAAAAGCCATGGCGTTCCGGTGGCTTTGGTCTAGAAGACAACTTAGTTTTTGCGGTTAATCACCTTGCCGGGACCGAATGGGCAATCGTGTTTTGAATTCGATAGTTTCTAGTGTCTTGGCACAGCCATGATGAGGCGATTGTTGATAAGTGGCTTGCGAAGGATTATGGCGTGGTTGTAGAGTCTTGCAACTATTCATCACACTAAGAAGAGATGCAGTTTAACAAAAGTCCCGTGGGTAAAACAATAGCCAGAAAGGATTTCTAGTTATTAGAGATTTGATAATCTAGTGAAGCCTGAGGCTATCCAAGCTCTTGGCGAGCAGTATCGTTGTGTCATTGGACGTATCGTGGGAAAGCTTTGGAGGAGTATCGGTTGATAGACATACTCCTCTATAGTTGAGCATAGCCAAGTACGTAATAAAACGTGGATAGTTGTCTGAAATGAGAGATTAATGCTCAGGTACTTTCGCTTTCTTGTTCAAAAGAGAGTTGCAAATGGTAGAGTTGGGGATGCCAAAAAGATTTACTATAATTGCGGCTTTTGAGTTTCTTACCCAACTACGCGATGGCGATAGTTGACGAGCTGACTTCAAGTATCTTAAGGTTTAAAGCTCTTAGTTGGATATTCCATACTAAGAATTTAGCGATGAGCGCTTTCGATTATCGAGGTTAGTGATGAGTCTCATGAGTGAATTAAGTCACCCGCAGAGAATGAGAGATATGCAAAGTCTCCCTTGGTACTCGCATCCTCTCAGACTTGGGTCATACTTTGTTATACTCAGTGATTATCGATCATGGCCATTGTCATCCTCTGGCATCTAAGTAGAGAATCTTCAATCTTGTGCTGGTTAACATTATGAAACTAGAAGCGCTCACTGCTTGTTCACAGAAGCAGTTGTTCTGCGAAAAAGTCAAAAGACTCCTGATTGCTTCTACTACCATACCATCATATCTGGTGTATGCTGTCGATAGTACGCGTAGACAACCATGAAAGTATGTAGACTCATAGCTCGCGGTATCGCCACCATTTGTGTGGCGGTGGACGCTTCACTGTCATACAACTCCAAAGCACGCGAGATTTATGGGGCATAACGCAATGGAGTGTATGGGAAGAATGATCTAAATATTCCACCTAATGAATAATTCTACATTATCTTCAAGTTTACCGTTGTATGCAAAGATCAAGCAGCCTCATTTAAACAAGGGTTAAGTAGTTACAAAGGTGTGATCAGGAATCAAAAGAGATAGATGCAATATATCTTCTAGAATATATAAGGTGCAACTACAATATACTCGTATGAGATCTAGGAATAGAAACATTGGACCTCAGAAACTATCGCTTCACATCGGCGACTTTCACAGCTCCCAATATCCGCTGAAGTGGTTTGTTCTTGAATACCTATGTGCAGCAAAACATCTGAAAAGCCATCTCCTCAGCAATTGTCTGAACAACGTCTAAGTAATCAAGTGGCATTACTGTCGCCGTAGCATCCTCTCTTTGACCGGCTTAAATGCTGGTTTCTCATCTAAGACTGTATGACTGCATGGTGTTTCAGGCGCAGGGTTGCAGAGCAACTGTTTGTAAGACTGCTACGTTTGACACAAACATCCATCCAAGCTTTGATCAATCTGCTCGCTGCCATACAGAATATAGAGATGCCCAAGTGCTCTGAGTAGTAGACGAGTGTATAGTACTACCCTAACTCTGTAATAGGACAGTGCTACTCTCAGTCACGACGTTCTAGAATCAATTGCTGATCCTGCATGACTTCATGTCCGGTAAGGCGGGCATGATCGCGGCCGGCCCCCTGAGAGCAACTTTTGCATCCTTCAAACCCCCCGTCAATGTTGCACTCGGACAACGTGGCTCAACCCTTTCAACGCTGCAAGATCCAGGGCCTGTTTCGATTTTCCCATGGGACAAGCCTCTCCTTTTCGGGCAAGTATTGAGCACTCCCCCTCAAAGACCCTGCATGAAGCAGGCAACACACGCGCGAGGCTTCCCAATGCGGGCGCTCGGTGAAGATAAATGCCACCTCAAACCAGGCTGCACATGTTTGTGCCTAGATATTAAAAGAAGAAGAACCAGGGTCTTGGCGGTATATCACTCTCGGAAGTAACCTTTTGCTCGGCCGATGGCTTCTACGGCCTTATTCCATTACCCAGAGTCCTCTAGCCCGTACGCCGTTGAGCAATACGCACGGCATGTCGGGCCTTTTTTTTCGCGTCAGGGATTCAATGGGAGGGAGTGGCTCTTCTCATATCCTCGTCTTCTTTTCCCTGGCCATTCCCATCCTTTCAAAGGGCTGCATATATTACCATCAACTTATACCCTATGGAGAATATTCCGGACATTATTCCCTTTACGCCCAAAGCAAAGACAGCAAAGGAACAAAAAGCAAAGAAAAAACAAGAAACAAGACGTGCAGGGGAGTGACCCCCTAGTAAACGGCAAAACGTTCAATTGCCGGATTATTCTCGTGGCATCAAAACTAGTGAGCTACCTGATAGGGACATGGCTGTGAGCTTTGTCTGTTTTACTCCTGACAAAGGTTAGCGTTATGCGGGGATTCTCAAGACTACGACATTGAATAAGGGGAATATTTGCCGGCTAGCCCAAAGAAAGGTGGCTCGTCCTTGTACGGAAGCATATAGACGGACACCTTGTTGATAAGGCTTTACATACCCTTGTAACAGTTGTGATGCTATAGTAACCTTGTGAAAAGAAAATAACATGGGGTTTAAAAGAGTTATACCCGTCTTTCCCGTAACTCCGCGCAATCAAAATGCAAACCAAGGATATATACTCATCGCATGATTTGTAACGAATCGGCCTACTCAGACATCCTAGCAATGGGAGATGCCATGACAAAAAAGTAAGATAAGCATCGTGAACAGGGCCTGTTATCATGTCAGCGTAGATCTCCAGTCCCTTTCTAACCATTTTAAGCTTCCTAAGGGACGAGACCATACTGCAAAAAAAGAAAAAGTCTCCGAAGAAAGATGACATTAATTAATACAATTTATGCCTGGAGATGATGACGAGATTTTCACATGTTCGTGCGTAAAAGCTTTGAGGGGTGAGAATTGGCCTGTTTTGACTGCGTACCTGTTTGATACAATTAGTGATGGATAGAATGAGTAACGTCGTTGGAACAATTTTAATTCTTCCATTTCATTAAAACTTTTCTTCTATCCGCTTCTTCAAATCTCCCCACCATTCTCATCTGCCCATTCCTAGGCCCAAAGCTGAGCCTGCCAAGAAAACAAAAAGATAAAAAGGCCAAACGCCGTCGCTCCTAATCTCCAAATCCCTTTCAACAGGTAAAATATATGTATACTTTGTAAGTTAGTCGTACATTCTCTCCCTCCGTTCCATGAAAAGACATGTATCGCTTTGTTTGAGCATCTTTTCGTCGTGGCTCTCTTTCCCAACCAGAGCTCATTCGCACGCGTTCATCTGTGATTGCCATTTCCCCTTACAATTTTGCCTAAATGTAGTGATTGGGGCTTATATCGACGATGGAGCGGCATCTCTCCTCCATCCCTTATTCCGCATGTTCGATTCGATCGACTTCCAAATATACTCCACGACCTCTTTGTCTCTAAATCGCGAAGCGACATCGTCCTCGCCTCTCCAGCGGTCAACGCTCGTAGTCGTGACGCGGTGACCCCAGCCGCGGATATTATCCGGCGCCTGTTCGCCTCTCCATCCGACATACACGCCCATGGTATGCTTGAATAGCTCATTCGGATTGCTCCACTTGTAATTCTTAAACTGCCACGTCTGGCCCGTTGTAAAGACTGCAACAATGCGGTTCCAGTACTCAGGCTTGAACTGCTCTGACCCTTCGACGAGGATGAAACGCATAGGCCGATTTGGGTCGATGCCGGGGATGATGCGCTGGACGTGCAGCATGGAGGCGGTGGACGCCCCTGCATCGGGAGGCACAAACTTGCCATCCTCGAGGAATGAGCGAGCATTGGACATGCGCAGCAGAGACGAGGCGGATGGAGAGAGCAAGATGATGGGGTCGGGGCGACGAGTAGGGCCTTTTTGGTTGATAGAGAGCGACTGGGTCGAGCTGATAGCCGAAGACTGAGACTTCTTTTGGAGGAAAGGAATGGCGAGTTTCCGCACGTGGGAGAAGTCCTATTGCCCAGTTAGCCAGCTGTTGAATGACATCCACATGTGATGAGCAGTATAAATGTAGCTTTAGCTAGTCATATCACTTACCGTGGGTTTGATGCCCCTCAGGACTGAGTTGCGGTCACCCATTCTGCGCTCACCGTCATATACACTTGCTAGTCTCGGGTCGATTGTCCCCTTGCCTGATCTCGCTGAGGCAGCCAAGGCCGCAGCGCCGGTCTTTGAAGATAGGGTTGTTCCAGCAGCCGCTGCACTCGCGTCTCCCGCTATAGGCTTGATATACTCGCTTTCCTCGCTAGCACCTTCGAGCCAAGTGATCAAATCGAGCCTTTCAATAAAACCCAAGTTCTGAACCTTGCCGCTCGATCCATTCGCGCTGAGCTCGTCATTGAGCGTCGTAGCCGAGGCATTGTATTCCGGGATGGCAAGCTCGCGGTTCAGCCAGGCAAAGTAGATACTACGCAGATCGACCGGCTTATCGCTAGAGATGAAGCGCGTGGGCGAGTCTATCGGCAGCGCGAGCGAGAGCCCTGTGAACTGCAGGTGCGTGGCCTGCGAGAGAGAGACTTCGGCAGCGGAAGGGTCGTCAGACGCGCTCGGAATGAAGGGCTGGCCACTGGAGATAGATTGGCGGAGGACGAGGAGCGGATCATGGTCTGTGGGTGCCATGATGAACGCGAGGGGCGCGCAAAAAAGACGGGGAAAAGGATTGGAGCTGGTGAGAGGACGTGTGTGCTCTCCAATTGGGAGGAAAGGGGCGATATCGATGATAGTTTATGAGAAGACGATTGATATGCCGCAGCACATGGAGAATAAAGCCTGTTGGTAATGGAAGGCTGGGGTTGACGATGAAGAGAGGCTGAGGATGAGGTTGACGGAGAGAGGTTGAGTGTTTGGTGCAGCAAGGCTGAGAAGCTAGCCGCAGGCTAAAAAGATGCAGCGGCGTGTCGGCCAATTAGGTTACAGCACGATTCCCAACTCATCTACGAGTGATCCCAACTAGAGCAAGGACAATATTGATGATGCGAACAATGATTATGATAGGACTTGATGCGTTTCAAATGTCAATGATTCAAATGACGCTGAATAAGTGTAATGATTGATAGTCGAGAGCGACTTCATATGTAGTACGTGATACTTGGTGGCAAACCGGTGAAAGCATGTTGGCTCAATGGCAGCGAAGCCGCAACAAATTGATAATGTAGTTCTAGTTCATTTGTCATAGCGCTCTGTATTTATTTTACAAAAGGTATAACCAATAACACATGACCCGAATGCTAAGCGGGATGTCCAGTCTAACTCCGTCCCTTCAAATTCTGTGTGGAGGCTTAAACACACAACATACAAAGAACAAAAAAGAAAGAAAGCCCAGCCAGTGAAAAACAGAAAAGCCTTTACAATATAGTGTCTTGCAAAAATCCATCCAACGCCAATGCAGCCGTGCATTCATTTTTTTCTCCCTTTTATATACCAAGAATAAGCTTCATGCGTTCGTAAGTATAAAAGCTCACCGCTGCCAGAGGCACCACCTTGACGTATCCGATTGTGAGGCCGACGAAGAAGCCTCGCATTCCTCGCTCTCGGAAGATCATGGCTGCTGTCTCTCCGACCCGCAGTCTTCGACCATCACCAACGGCACCGCCAACTTGCATGCGCCGTCGGACTACTTCAAGGGGGTATGAGCTTGTCTGTGAGATCATTCCGGCAACACCTCCAGCAGTCAGTTCGGCCCAAGATCGAAGCGCCGCAGGCTTCCCTTCAGGGTGGTTCTTCTTTTTCGGCAGAGTGGTATGCTCAGCGATGGAAGGATGGCGTAGGAGGTCTGTCATGGTGTCATGAGTAAGGAAAGACACGCCAGCATATGGCAGCATGCCCAACATGGTGGGAGCGAAACCGCGGTAAAAGTTCACCAAACCGACCCGCGGCGCGACGGATTCGACAGCAGCGGCGGCGGAGTCTACAGCTGTGGCGATTGAAGGCGAGTTTGGTAGTTTTGCGGTTCGGGACTTCTCAACAGGATGTTCGTTATAGATTTGGCGACATATTGACGTCAATGATGAGCGGCCATCCCGTCTAGTCTCAAAAGCGAGGCGAACTCGAACAACCTCAAGAGGATATGTGAAGAAAACAGATGTTACGCCTGCGAGGCTGCCGCTGATCAGCCGTCGGAATGGCGTCTCGTGGTTTTTGTCAGGAATAAAAATGGAGCGAATCTGCTCGTAAGCGAGGAATTTGATGCCGGCGTAGGGGAAAATTCTAAGGAGGGTCGCTGAGTGGCCTCTGAAAAGCCCTCGCCCACCCTCTTGAAGGTATATGTCTTTCATTGCGGAAGCGACTCCAAAAGAGGAGCCCGTGTATTTTGCGAACTGGGGGTTGCTGGTTTGGAAGAGGATCTTGACACGATCAAGGGGCGCTACTGTCGTTTTGGCCTGTCATAGGGGGAGTTAACAACCGCATGATTCTCTAGATTTTGGCTGACTATATTTTTGTGCAATCTTCGCAGATAATATTAACTTTTGGGACCAACAACTTACGGCGCATCCTGCGAGGCCACCGGCGACACCGGACCTCCAAATATAATCCCACGAACGAGTCTTTGCGCGATGTGCCGAGAGTTCGTCGCCTTTCGGAGAAGCAGTTTCTTTTCTCCTGGGAGCAGCAGACGCCGTCGCGCCAGCCACGGTCGCGCCATGCTGTAAAGCTTTGTCGCGTGCTATGTCGGCCATGGAGCCATGGTCCGCATAGGCGGACGGCATTGCAGCGCAATCAGTCGCAGTCGCAGAAGTGGTTGTGAAGAATAGCCGATGGATTCTATAAAAGAGACATGCCCGCAGAGCTGACGGAAATGCGAATCGAGGAAAAAAGGAGAAGGCAAGAAAAAGAGTAAGAGAAAAAGAGTAAAGAAACGACCAAATGGTAAGCGAAGACAAATGCTTAGGGGGGGCTGAAGGCTTGATAATTCCCAGGACCAGGACGAGAAAAAGAAATCGATAAACTCGGCTCCTTGCGAGCGCTCCGAGACGTCATTTGCTTTGTGCGACGAGGTACCTGGGCGGTACATGTGCGGACCGGATATCGAGCCTGGATTCTGGTCACCTGCCATGAGCTCTGGCCTGTGCCGAAGTCCTTCGCTGGTCACGAACCGCCACTGAGGGGAGCTTTTTTAGAGCCGTAGGGTCTCTGGGGCCGAGGATTGCCGAAGATTGAGCCGTTTGGGGTGAAACGCCTATTTCGAGGTACCAGGGCGGTTCCTGTCTTCTTCCTTCCGGCGCATGCCGTTGACAGCCATTGTCTGCATATTGGATATGGATTCAATCCTATCGCATCCTGTGCCTTGAACCAGAAACTTTTCGTGGCGCTCTCCGCATTCTTCGGCCGTTGTCCCGCCGTTGCCGTAGCTGCATTGACCATCAATTTACCATCTTTTGAAGCTCTATCAATCTTTAGTGGCCCAATACGCAGTCTAGGTACATGTAGGAACCTACAGCGTGCTGGTGGCCTAGTAGCCTACTAAGAACCTGTAGTTTGCTTTGTGCAAAGTTCGGATTTTCTCGTGATTGTAGCACGATGCTTGCATAATCTCTGCGTCACAGTGCTTGCTGGCAATGGCCTCTGTCAGCGCATGTGACGAAGCATCATCAGCGTCGTCTTCACCACCAGCACCACCTCCTCCAACCACATCGTCAATCCTCTTCCACTCCGACAATGTCGTCCTGCTCGACATCCCCAGATCCCTAGAAGAGGCCCAAGTGCCCCCCGGCCTCCCGCCATCGGCTCGAATCGTTTCTGGGGCCCCGCCACTTAAGCCATTCACCACCCCGGAGCCGCGAGATGGGGCAACAGCTGATTATTGGCTGCGCAGCTCGCAGTCTGCGGGAGCTCATATTGCGGACTTGATGGCCGCAGCAGCCGTGCAGAGCGCTCTGGACCAGCTTCATAGCCGATATTCGGGACCATTTTGCCTCCCCCGGCTTTGCAAAACCCCGGATGGGGTGATTCCCCAGGCTGTCAAGGACAAAGGGCTTGAGACTGGTGGCGCCACTTCTGCTGATGCTACTCTCAGCAATACTATAAGCACTGCGGCTTCTGCAGTGAATACTGTCAGGATCCCCCTTGGGGCTGAATACTTGCACGGATCTATCCGTGATCTACGACATAGGTTCATTGATCAAGCGCCGCAGTTCCGTCTCATGGTCCTTGATCCCCCATGGCCAAATCGATCAGCCCGGAGGAAGAAGGCGGGCAGCTACAACACTGCCTCTAACCTCTCAGAAATACAAGAGCTTCTCTCTAGCATACCCGTGGCCTCACATCTTGCTTCTGATGGCCTAGTGGCCATGTGGATCACTAACAAATCCAGCATTCTTGACCTAGTAACCTCATCCAACGGCCTCTTTGCGTCCTGGGGCCTCGAACTGGTAACGCAGTGGACGTGGCTCAAAATCACCTCATCAGGCGAGCCCCTATTTGACATTGATTCTACATGGCGAAAACCATGGGAGACACTGCTCGTTGCAAAACGCATCGGCGCCAAGGCATCAGAGACTCTCAAGCCTCGAGTCATCTTGGCAGTCCCAGACGTACATTCACGGAAGCCAAATCTCCGGCGACTGTTTGAAGAATACTTTGGTCACGACTATATAGCTCTAGAGGTATTTGCCCGCAACCTCACCTCTGGCTGGTGGAGTTGGGGAGACCAAGTCCTACAATTTCAAGCGCCAGAGCATTGGGCCGATGTTGAGATTCAAACGATGATTATATGACACCAATGGTTCAATGTATTAAAGCATAGGCAAGAAAGTTTGCTTTTTTTTTACAAGTTCAAAAGTAATATACATAATACATATATGCACATGATATGCGTCTAAGTCATACATTGGCCAATTGCCGTAGTCTCCCTTTTTCCTGTATATCCCGATAGGTTGCGAGGAGAGAAATCATTGTGCGTGCTCCCTCTTTTAGTGATCCATTTTATATTCTTTTTCCCCTCTCTCTTTCATGATGCTGTTGTCTCAGCTGGTTTTGTAGCCTTCTCTTTCTCCAGAATCTGATCCCACCGAGGATCCAGCGCCACATCGTTTGACCACTTGACTTCTCCAGACAACATCTTCTTAGCCAGCTTGCTCAATTCTTCTCGGTCTTTTGATACAGGTTCCTGGCTCTTGAGTGGAATCTGCATCTTCTGTCGCACGAGCTGCTCCTCGTTCCTCTTCTCAATCGTGTCCTCGCGCATCTTCCATAGGTCATTGCTCCAGGGCTCCAGATCCGTAGGGATTTCTGGCCACTGGAAAGGTTTTGCCAGCTCGACGGTCATGATCTTCTGGGGCTGCGGTCGGTACCAGGAGCGAGAGCTGGTGCTGCGCTGGGTGAGGGGCTGTTGCTTGACGTAGGCTCGCACTTTGGTGACCTCGACGTTGTATAGGTTCCACAGGTAGTCTCTCAGGTCGAATTTTGTGAATCGCAGAGGGACCTTGAAGCAGGCCTCGTTGGGCGGGAGGTGCTCTTTTCGAAGCATCGTGATGACATGATTAGGTCTGTGGGCAGAGTTAGCATGAGGCTTTGCGCGAGGGAGGTATTGGACGGGGAATTGAATTTCGACGTACAGGTAAACTTGCTTCTGGCCCAGCTTGAATGTGGGCAATTGGCGCGCAGCCGCCTTCACTGCTTCGGCCATGGCTGCGACAATGGGAGTGGTTTCTGTTTGGTCTTCTGGATTATACTGTCAACCAGCTAGGATTTCGATATCCAAAGTTTTGTCTATGTGGGGTCATGATTGGCTGGCGGGCTGTAGCTAAACTACAGTATATGCCGGTCTAACACTGTATTTTTTTTACTGTATTCAGACATTGTACCCGTATAAACGTTCGTCCTCATCGTGCGAGTCTTTTTCTGGCCGACACCATGCAGCAGTGGACTCAATAAACCAATCAATCTTTTCGGCTAGTAGCGTAATATTTCCACAATGTTACCAATGATTAACGTTTATGCTAGTCTTCAGTAACGAATAGTATACGTGACTTGTATTCAATACCTAAAGTGTGAGATCTTGGATCAAAAGTATATATTCCGAAGGCGCAAGCTTCTTACACATATTCATATAATTTAAATGCCATTGGCAGCTCATAAGTATACTTGAGTTGGCCGATCAAAAGTAACCCAAGACCTGCAATCGCATACCTATCTGAGATGATGGTATACTGAGTTTCCTCGCCCGCACATTCACTCGCCCATTCAATCGAACTTGCTTTAGGACACAACACGCAACATGGCAACGCAAGACGTCGAGCATGAGATTGTGTTGTACGATTTGGCTTGCACTAAAAATGTCTGCTTCTCGCCTGTCGTATGGCGCATCCGCATGATGCTCAGCTACAAGCAAATCCCGTACAAGACCGTCTTTCTCGAGATGCCAGACATCGAGCCAACGCTGAAAGAGCTGTGAGTACATCAACACTCTTTAACAATCTTCTTTGACGCATCTAATTAAAATGTATTTCATTTCAATTGTCTCTCCGACTGAAGCCTCTGTGTCCATTCAGACATGTAGCTTCAAGCTATGGCTGCGGCGATGGAAAAGTCACTAACATAAAGAACAACAGAGGTTTGCCCCCTCACGATCCCGCTACAGGAAACACAAAGAACTACACGGTTCCCACCATCTACCATGTACCGACAAACAAATACGTCATGGATTCACCTGCCGTGGCCAAGTTCATTGAGTCAACCTACCCTGATCCGCCGGTGCAACTCGACTCAGAACTGGGCGCCCAGATCATGCGCAAGTTACGCGCTGAAGTTGGCCCAACCGTGCAAAAATCAATAATGCCGCGTGAAGCTCTCATATTTTCTCCTCGCACAGAAGCGTACTTTCGACGCGATCGTGAGGCTCGGGTTGGCCGTCCGCTGGAAGAGCTGCTTGAGGGCGAAGATGAGGCATGGGAGGCGTTGGAAGGCGATTCGCAGGCTATTGGCGCTTTGATGCGCACGAATAAGGCCCAGGGGCCATTTATCCTCGGTGCTCGGCCGAGCATGGTTGACTTTTTCCTTGCAGGATCTCTCCAGACCGCCAAAGTGATTGATGAAGGCGTGTTTCAGAGGCTTTTGAAGTTGCCTGGATATTTGGAGATTTACGAGGCGTGTCAGCCCTTTATGCAAAAGAAGGATTGAGCTAGAGACTGCAGATGTGACAGAGTGTTTTTTTCATAGTAAAGATATGATATATGACCGGATTATGTTCTTTGTGTTCTACCGCACCATTCGATAAGACCATCATGGTTCGCGCTCGCTGTTGCCTCTCTTCTACCCACTATCAAGTAGGTGAGGCTCAGTTGTGCACATGAAGAATAAATGCGCAGCAAACAGTTAAGCTTGGCTTAGCAGGCGTTTAGCATATAGTCTTAGATTGAAGTCCATAAGGCCAAGACATCGCCAGTTACAAGCATATATAACTCTGTGCATTTTGGTGCGCTCTGAACAAACTAGAATCGTTGCTTTTGATGATAATCTGAGAGGCCCAGTGGAAATCCTTTACGGTGAATTGAATTTTTGGCGTCCATTCACTCATTGCTGAACACTGAAGTCAGATATAGAGGGGTTTGCTGCAAGTATCGGCTCCCTACAGCTGGCATCCCGTACTTGCAGTCATTCTTGCTGCACTTCCCCCAACGCCTGGACAGCTGCCTGGCACTAGGTAGCAAACAGCCTGCTTCAGCACTTGAGGCGCCTATAAAAGCATTAACCTGCTTCCCAAAAGACTTCTACTTTGCTAAAATGTCACTCTGTCTGCTGCGGCCAAGTCAAACGTGGAATTTGCAACTTACCTTGTCGTCCCACAACTAGGGGGCGAGACTCAACTACCAGCTTCCACTTCTTCCCAAATGCAATGTGCGACACCTATGCTTTATATGAGCCTCATGATCTGATTATGCGTCTATCTATGGAAACTACGACAACAAGTAGCGAGGCTACCTCTCGGTCGTCTCCCCGACGTCGAACTCCTCGGTGCAAGAGTGCAAAGAGATATCGTGAGACACCATCCATGAGCCGCAATACCACGCCGCGAAGTTCTCCTAGTAGGTATTCAGCTTCGCCTAAGAAAAGGGCCTATACACCGATAAAGATACGGGGAGATGAGGATGGCGAAGGCACGCTCGTCAGCAACAGGACACTGGCAGATATGCAGGTGGCAAAGAGGAACTACCTTGGCAGGTTGGAATGGGCAAAAGCCGAGGAGCAGCTTTTCGAGATCCTCTTCCTGAGAGAGGACATACCCCTATTGCCGCTACACTGGGAAGTTGATTTTCGAGGTGTACCCATTTCAGGAGACTGCTTTTGTTGCAAGAAAGGGGAGAGTCCGATCATCTATGCGCACACGAGCACTTTTCTAGGTCAGAGGCTATTCAAAATATCTCCCAATAGCCCCCCTCCTCCCCTCAATCACTTCTTTTGATACAAGGTTCTACAATTTCAAGCTGACTTGACATGCAGCCACTACAGCGCTGACGAGATTAATCGATCTGACTGCCTGTGTTCGGACAGCCTGTCAATCTGGGCTAAGACGGAAGACACCGCTGATGATCAAGAAGGCATTGGCTAAGTTCATAAGATGGGCAGCCGAGGACGGAGGATATAATCATCTGCAGTACATTCCCAATGTCCTTGTCGAGATTCTCGACAAGAATGCCGAACAAGCTGATCTCACGAGCATCATAGAGGCGCGAATGAACGCATTGGCAAGATTGCACCGTAAAGCTCTCGCCATTGATCAAAATGTTACTGAAAGCATGGATATAGACGAAGAAGTCGAAACGCAAATAAAGTCTGAAGCAGAGGCTTCAGATGAGCAGCAACGACAACTGCTTAAGCAGAGAGGCCGGTCGTGGGGCAGGTTTGGTTCACGCATCATGAGTAAGCTGCTGGGATTGATAAGATTCCGCCCCATCATAAAGCCAGAATCCCACGGAGAAACAAAAGTGATTGACGATGAGGACGAAGGGCAGACGGCTGTCGGCGAGCGCAAGCAAACAGCACATCGGGTTACCGTCAAGATGGAAGAAGATGAGAAGCTCAACATCAAACCAGAATGCTTCGAAGATGACATCTCAATGCAGGACATTCCTTCTGCTCAACCATACCTATCTCAGTCGCCGCTACCATTTCGACGGCCCCCTCCTGTTATTTACGGATTCTTTATCATTTCTACGACCGTTTGCTTGTTCACTGTCGACTCATCCAAGGATGAATCCTCTATGAATCTCAGCCTTCATCTCGACATGAACTTTCACGACCAGAGCCAAAGTGTGTGGAACGCCCTGACTGTGGCGATTGTGGCATGCCTCGCCAGAGACGATATGATGACCAGGAGGGATGATTTTGAGGAGCAAAGAGTGGTTGAGGAGAGTGATGTGGATGCCTGATATTGACTTTATGGAGTGGAATAACAAGAGAAGGTCGCTAGTGGGTGCTATTTGTTTGTGTGAGATTTGTTTACTGTTTGACATGAATGCTGTTTGTGTCTATCTGGTCATCGTTTGTTTTACACCTGGTTGACGCACCTTAGGTTCAATTTTGCCCTTTTATGTCTACCACATAGCGATAGTTGGACTCGCCTTCAATTCTAGGCCTGCTTCCACACAATGGTATTCGAATGCGTGTAAGTAATCTTTGAATGCTCTGTATTAAAACACAATATCGGCAATGTCTTAGCGCAATGCCCGCAAAAAAAATAATGTACAGTAATGAAACACCAGGTTGGAGATTTTGGCACACATGTCCCTTTCCCATGCCCTCTATCTATATCATATATCAAAAGAACCCCCGTCTTATCATCCCAGTTTCTTATCATCCCAGTTCTATTTTCTTCTCCCAAAACGCCTTCACGTAAATGACCGGGCCCTTAGTTCTGCGCCCTCTCCGTTAACACCTTCTCCCATTTTCTTTTTTTTTTATGCTTGAATCTTGTCTTTCCCCTCCTGTCTCCTCTTTTGTCCCTTCTAGTGAGTAATACCCCTTTTCCACATCATCATCCTTCTTCAATCGCTCCTATGCTCATTTTGTGTCTTTGCGTCATAATGCTCATATCCGCCCACTATTCATGTACAAGCAAAAAAGGAAAATAAAAAGAATAAAACATATGTATGAAGAAGCAACGAAATTCCGTTTCGTCGTTTCTTCTTTCTTCTTTCTGTTTTTACAATGCAGTCTCAACTTCAGAATCTTCTAGTGGCATCCAAACCTCTAGCTTGTGAAGCAGTCGCTGATACAAGAAGAGCATGCAGCCGCTCTGGATAAAAGTCCAAACGCCTCGGGGCCCAACGCCACGGAACCAGCCGCCTAAACCTTCGGTGTGGTAGATGACCCTCAGTCCGGTGAAGACTGATGATGTCTTCAGCGCGATCGCGCCCGGTCTAGGTCTATGCGTGCTGGGTGACGAGGTCGATATTGATCGTTTCTGAGGGTTGGGGTCTTTCGGTCGGTGTGAGGATTCGTGATGTGAGGATTCGAGCTCGGATGGGATGTTGATCTGTGTCTGTAGGCGGGTCTTGACGACATCCAGAGGACATGTGATGACGCCGGCAAGGCCACCCGCCGCGGCGCCGGTCAAGAGCTCCAGGGGCACGCCGATGTCGCGGCTCTGCTTGTATACTCTGGACCATGTTTGGAACTGCTCCCAGAACATGAATTGTAGCGCAGAGAAGGGAAGGTCTCGATATAGAGTTGCTTTGTAGCCGTGGAAGAGCGCAGAGGCACCTTCTGATCGGACGATTGTGCGCGCGGCGTCGAGGGTGCTGCGGTAGTTGTATCCAGAAACGAAATGGGGGTTGTTATAGCGTCCTTGAAGCTGCAGTCGGGTTTTGAGAACTTCGGATGGCACGTAGACAATGGAAGCTGCCAGGTCGCCCAGGAAGCCTGAAATCAAAACGTTAGCTTGGAAGCCTTGGAAAGCGATCGCCGTCGGCCTGTTCGGCATGCAGCGTACCTGCTGAGAGATAGGCGAGATGGTGCTGAAGCCCGTGATCTATCAAGAATCGCTTGCTCCATTCGTACGTCCCGAAGAACATCAATGTGCCTGGGAATGACCCGCCCAACGCTGGGATCCAGCCTCCGTATAAGCCCCTCGCGATGCCTTCCTGTCGCCATATGGTGTGGTATGATCGCCCCAAAGATGAGTATTTCGGGGGAAAATGCGGATCTCCCTGCTGTCGCGTCTTAACGGTATCCAGCGAATGCATCAGCATGTCACCAGTTGAACCTCCAATACCTCCCGCAATCATAGCCTAACAAGAGCCCAAATAGTCAGCGCAAAGAAGATCTCCAAAATAGCCCCTCATCACATGCGTAACGTCATAAACAGCAACCCGCCATGATCAACAACAGAACGGAGGAAAAAACCAACATGGATATACGGCGGCCGGCCCTCAGCCTCGACATCTTCGCTGTGCATGGTATGCGTAGGCTTCGCAAGCCCCCCTGCAGTGTGGCTTTCGGACGAGACTATCGAGTGGTGGCCGGCATATCGAGAAGAGTCCAGCGCAGTTACGTCACGGCCAGCTGCCGCAGTGGTCGTCGTCGTCGTCGTCGTCGAATCGCTCGTTGCGGCTCTCTCGGGCTTTGTAGTCGCAGAGTTGGGGAAGCCTGCCAGAGGGAATTGGGAGGAAGTGGAAAGGCCTTCGGACATTTGCAAAGAGCGCCGCCCAATTGAGACTGATGGCTTATCGATGCGAAAGGGGAAAAAGGAAAAAAAAAAAAAAGAAAAAGGGAAAGAAAGGGTCCGCCGAAGAAAAAGAACTACCAGCGCACAAGAAAGCAAGACCGAAACTTGGAAATTATCTCCCCCTTGTGAAGTGTCTATTAGGATCAGGAGATAAGATATGATGGGGAAAAAAGACGTCAAATTCTCCTTCGGTACCTGGCTGAGCAAGTCGGTCGCGTGGGCTCCCGATATTCTTCAGAGAACTTTTTGCTGTGCGCAAGCTGATAGGCGGTTTAGGCTCAGCCACACTTATTTTGCAGATCCGCTGTGGCGTTCCCGGCGAATTGACGGGGTTCTGTTCGGAGGCGAGCTTGTGGCCCACGCCGAGCATTGACTTGCGGCAGAGATGCAATCAAACCTGGTATATTGCGATTTCATTTCTCGGTGAATTTCTAAATATTGTATGATACAATGTAGTGTCCTCTAACGGTTTCACCTACCCCAGACGCCTTTAAAATGCATGTGCAGCGAATTCCTAGTCATACAGTAGTAGTAGTACACACCAGCATCTTCTTCCCTTGATCACTCCACCAATGGCCTGTCATGCTCCCACCACCGCACCGGCCCAAACTTCTTCAGCGGATAGACAATATGTGTCACTCTGCCCGTTAATAATCTCTTAGAAACCGGGCCATAAGTGTTGCTGTCCAAACTTGAGCCTGGAGGACCGTCTCCTTCTATCCACACATGACCCTGTGGTATCTTGACTGTCGCAACGGGATATGGCTGCTTTGTCTTGATCACATCGCCTTCTAGGGCAACCACTCTCTTGACGGCAATTGTCTCAGGATGAAAAGGGCTCCTATGAATTGATCAGTTGAACATGTCCATAATCACGAAAGAAAAAGTAACAACATGAAGCCACCAACGCACCTCAGCGTCACAACCATCCCTCTCTGCAAATCCTCCTGCGGCGACCACTTGTAATTTAGCACCACGTCCCTCCTTAGCGACGAATCTCTGTCCGCATTCATAAAAGGATACATCGACGACCCGTCAATGACCGTTAGCTCCGCCACATGCAGATTGAACCAGGCAATCACCGGAATCCAGGTCGCAAAGCCGATGAGGTTCACCACCGTTGTCCGAGTAAGGCTTGGAGGGCCGCCAGAACTCCCTCTTATTCGCGCCCATATTGAGTTGAGAGCCATGGAGATGGCCTCAGAAAGATGCAGTCGAACAGAGGGGTGTGGTTTAAAATAAAATGGTAATTTTCAATGCAGCAATCTCACAAATGAAATGCTCAGTGTTTAATCCATCGAGCCATCATGAGGAATTGGTACTGAAGTGGTCGCCTATCAAAAAAAGTTGCTTAGTGGTGTCATTGGCCTGTTAGTGCCTCTTCTGGGTTAGCTCATCCCACCGCAGAAGCTCTTAGTGACCTCACAGCTTTCAGTACTCCTACGGCAAAGCTTCAAGGTTGCTCGAGTCTACGTATGAATACAGTTGGCACAGTTTGTGATTGTTTGATTTATAGCATTTTTTTGATCTTATGAAAAGCTTTGATGCCCCGCGTAAATCAAACGTCCAGTAGTCACGGCCAAATCTACCCTCACAATATATCCCGCCTTCCACGGCTTTTAGGTCGTCCGTCACGCAAAAGACGCCATTACCCACGACCAAAATTTCTTAAACCAAATTCTAGGCCATGTCTCTCATTTTCATACGAGCGCTGACAGCTTTTTTCGCTTTCTTCTTTTTGTTCAAAAGATACTATCCGCTTTTTCCCTTTCTCTTCAGTCGAGCTTGGAATCGCAGCTTCATCGCTGTTGGTATAGAGCTGTGCTTTGAGACGCTTAGATCGTCTCAGGGATGTTGTCGTCACTGTCGCTGACACTCTCGTCACCGCTAACTTCAGCGTTCTCACGCTCTCTCTTCTCCATCAGTGCCTGCAGCTCGGCGTCATCGCTCTCCGTGACGGCCTTGGGCTCCATCTTTACGGTAAGGTTGCCACCGGCAGCCTCAATGGTGGTCCGGATGTCGACAATGGCCTCCTCCAGACGAGTGATGCCTTGGGCCTTGTCAATGCATGTGCTGGTAAGCACATATAGAGGCGGCGAAACAAGTCGGACCTTGACCTGCATGTTCTCTGTGTTCTTGGCCTCGGCGGTTCGCAGCGCAGCCTTGACAGCATCGATACCCTCATAGCCGAAGCAGGTAACTTCGACGTCGGCACGGACCTTGGTGGGCTGAGGGGTGAGTCGCTTGCTGATGTACAGCTTCAGCTCGTCGTCGACGACCTGGTTAGGGAATGTGATCTCCTCCCACACCTCGGGGTTGCTATGTCCAAGTTAGTCCCTTCTCCATTATCATACAGCTAGTCTAGTCCGGTCACATACGTGATAGATAGCTTGAAGGCGTCAATGGCGTGGCCATATTTGCGGTTCAGGGGCCAGGCTATGCTCTCATACAGAGACTCGATAGGTGTCTGGGTCTTCTCGGCAACGTGTCGCATGATGGAGTGGACCATCTTGCTCTTGTTGTATCGCTCCTCGCACTTGACGATATCTTCGGGGGAAACACGTCGTTTTGACAGATCGATGTATCCTGCGATTCAAAATGAGCCTCAGCTTCAACCCTCTCTTCCGTTTGGACTTGATGTATCACCCACCCTTCTCCTTGTCGACACGAAGCACCACTACGACCTCGTTGCGACCGACTCGGATAAGCTTCTGGATACTTCTAATACGTCTTCGGGAAAGTTCAGAGAGAAGAATCATGCCGTCAATGTTGTCGTACTCCAGCAGCTTAACGTAGGCACCCATCTCGGCGATCTATCCGTCATTTTGAATTTTCTTGTCAGATTCTCCTGTCTTTCTCGATTTCCAACCTCCCCAACCTCGTAGCTGAAGCAAAACCCACCTGCTTGACATTGACCATGACAAAGCTATCGATCTCCGGATACTTCTCCTCGTAAAAACGGCAGTTCGTTAAAGACATCTTGGCGGTGTTTGTTTGATGACAATCCGGGGAAATGAATGTCGATTGGGAAAAGAGGATATTAGGAAGTGGGGTGTTTTTTTCCGAGTCTCTATTCCGTTGCTCCTCACGCGAGTGTCCAAATTCGTCTCGAAATTGTTGTGCGGTTCGAAATCGACGGCCGAGTAAAATTCAAATACCGTGAGACTCGTGCGTTGGCGACTCGTCGAAATGAGGTAAAGCTACGTTTCTAAACGATTCGAAGTGGGATGAGGAGTCACAATTTTGATATTTTGCGCTTGAGCCAAACTTCGTGGCGGGGCCAGGCTCAACGCCACATCTGCGATTGTGGGTTATCTCCACGTGATCCTCTTCATAAACAACAGCTTCTATCGTTCGAACAACTTACATCGTCATAGCTGAGCGGGCATTGGCAATGGCTCCAGGTGCGTTTTTTATGCTGTTTGCAAGATACAGCTTCAGGTTTTGGGGCATTAGCTGACAAAGGAACAGCAACGCAGTACGAGCTCTCACCGCCCCCCGGCGACGCGGTATCAGCGATCGCATTCGCGCCAATCTCGGGCACGAAGCTCCTTGTCTCGTCCTGGGACAACAAGGTGTATCATTATGACCTTACAAATGGCCCAGAGGCTTCAAGCCTCGTTACCACATATGAGCATCGTGCTCCGGTTCTAGATGTTTGCTTCGGCGCCGACGACAATGAGGCCTTCACCGCGGGCATGGACTGGACGGTCAACCGGTATTTGCTACTCTAGCCGCACGATGACCGACATGAGAACCATCACTGACTATGAAATCACAGCCTCAATCTTGAAACCGGAGAATTGACCGCGCTCAGCAAGCACACTGCGCCCGTCCGTCGCGTCGTATACAGCAAATCTTATGGCATCCTCGTCTCCGCGTCATGGGACAGCACCCTCAACCTGCACAACCTCAACGATCCTTCTAGCACTCCCATCACCATTGCTCTCCCAGGCAAGCCTCAGGCCCTTGCTGGTAGCCCCAGCAAGATTGTTGTCGCCATGACAGGTCGTATCATCAACATATATGATGTCAAGGCAATCGTCGAGCTATTCCAAACCGGCAGCACCGAGCTCAAACCCTGGCAACAACGCGAGTCGTCCCTCCGATACCTTACTCGTGCCGTATCCTGCATGCCCAACGACGCCGGTTACGCTACCAGCAGCATTGAAGGCCGTGTTGCGGTCGAGTGGTTTGAAGATACAGCCGAGTCACAAGCCAGGAAATACGCATTCAAATGCCACAGACAGGCGGCTCCCGATGGCGATGGAGATATTGTGTACCCAGTCAATGCGCTCGCGTTCCACTCTGCCCATGGAACATTTGCCTCGGGAGGCGGCGATGGCACAGTAGCCCTATGGGATGCCGAGGCCAAGAGGAGGTTAAAACAGTATCAAAAGTTCCCCAACAATGTCGCGGCTTTGGCATTTTCAAATGATGGAAAGTATCTGGCTGTTGGCGTATGCCCAGGATTTGAGACTGGCCAAAACGACTACAATGGCGCTGGACAGACATCCGTCTTCATCAGAGAACTAGGCGAGAACGAGGCAAAGGGCAAGGGCGCTAAATAAACGTTGACGGGATGCGTCAACTGAAAACCCAATCCAATTCGGCGTTCGGGTAGGATATAGGATATTTGTATTATGATAACAGCCATGTGACAGTTGATATACACCGATTAAAGTAGGTATGTAGATACCCATCAATACAAACAAAATGGTTACAATTCTTTTTTTAACTTGGCTTGCCTTCCTAGCATCTTGAATTACTGTAGATGTACGATCTAGTTGACTTCTCTTCTCTATTTCATGATCAAATCTATGACATCAAAGCCATCCACGCAAGGAGAGGATGCCATGCATTGCAATTCTCTCACTTTGTAGGGTGTAGCATCTTCGTCTTTGTCGTTGGTCTACCAAAGCTGGAAATGTGCGAATTATAGAGAGCGGTGGTGGGATTATACAGCTCAGTACAGTCGGTGGATGAGAAAGGAAACCTGCTCGGGCCCTGGTCGTCACAAGTCTATAAATTGTATCCGGCTTTCACACTTGAGGACGATGATAATTTTGGTCGTCAATCAGATATAGAAGGACTACCGCTACTGAATTGTAAATACAAGAGCAGGGCATTAACTCCTATCTATGTCTTTGAATTGGGACGCAGCAGTAAGCAAGCATAAGAGCAAATACACAGTATACGTCGCATGCTGCATGTTAGTGCTAACAAAAGATAATTGTGAATATGCTACTAAAATTAGAAGCAGCAAGATGAAGCAATGAATTCATATCATAAGATTTTTCCTAACTTGGATGCGTTTAAAACTGATACTCAGACTACCTAGGGTTGCGTTTCTCAACTCCCTCTCTCTCACCAATAGCTGCTACAGCAACTAATGTCCTCAGGTCTTCTCTTAATGTTCTTTTCTTTTGTAGCTCATATCCTTTCACAGATCACCAGCCAAGACCCGCATGCATTCCATGTTCATTATGGCCATGCTGATGATTGTGCATCCCATGATCATGATGGCCATATTGGTGATTTTGGCGCCCTGGTAGCCATCTCCAGCACGACGTTTTGAAGCGGACGCTCTACTCTCCAACTTTGGACGGCGTAATGGGCTGAACAAGGATAAACGTTAGTCAACGATTATATGCAACAGGGTTAGATAAGGGCTGGCATACCTTAGGCTCAGGAACGTATTCAAAGTGAGCGGCAGATTCGAGTAGCCAGATCTTCTGTTGAGATCCATTGAATTTCTTGCCCCAGAGCATGTTGTTGGGGAACCCGAGATCAAAGGGGTATGCGCTCTCAATCTCTTCAATGTCCTCCTCAGTAAGCTGCAGAGTGAGAGCCTCGATGTTATTCTTCAGATGATCTACTGTCCTTCCGCCAACAATGGGGAATACGTAAGGCGTCTTTTGAACAACATAGGCCAGTGCAACGCTCGTAATCACCGTGTTTTTACGAGCAGCAATCTTCTCAAGCACCTTGCTGACCTGAATATCGACCTCGCTAGCCTCGACCTTGCGTCCCACATCGGCTTTACGCTGCTCCTCGGTCTTGAACTTGCCTCCGCCCAACGCTCCCCAGGGGGCGAGAGCCATTCCTTCCTCTCTGCACATGGGAATGATGTCGCGTTCAAAATCACGAGAAGCTGCGGACCAACGTCCTTGGTAAACGGAAAACTGACGGAAGCCGTGGTTGCGGGCGTACTCATTCGCCTTGCTGCGTTTGGAATATTAGTAAACCGAGCTGCAGGTTGCGAATATAGATATGAATAACTTGTTTCTATACGCACCTCACTACCCAGGCGGGAGCATCGCTGATTCCTAGATAAAGCACTTTTCCAGCCACAACGAGGCTGTTCAAGGATTGCATCAACTCGGGGATAGAAGTGGCATAGTCCCACCAGTGGACATATAGCTAAGATAGATTAGCTAAATGCAGGTTAAAGATGGTTAGGCAGAATAACTCACCAAGTCGATATAGTCGGTTTGCAGTTTCTTCAAACTGGCTTCAACTGATGCATTGAGACTTTTGGTTCCGTTTCCAGTGTAGTTGGCGGCGATATGGGGGCGGTTGGGCCCCAGTTTATAACAGGTGGTAAACTTGGTTGCGATAACTGCATGAGACGATAGGTTAGAAAATCGCGTACTAGACTGCTCAGACTATAATGCGACATACCCATCTCATGGCGGTTTCCACGTTTCTTCATCCAGTCGCCAATGATTGTCTCAGACTCCTCGTACTGATAATTGTTTGACGTATCAATGAAGTTGCCTATATGATGATGTTAATGATCCGCGCGCCGAATGTGTCCACGAATACTCTTGGCATAATTAACTAACCTCCCTATTAAAGACTTTAGCACACAGCTATCAGATATTTACAGCTATGATGGATAAGAAGGTTTGATAGCCTTATACGGAAGCTTTGATACTCACCTGTTCATAGAAAAAATCCAAAATGGACTCTGAAGCTGCCTTATCGCACTCTCCCATGAAGTCCTTCCTATAGTCTAGTTCAGTAACGTAGCACTTGTTTTCGATTTCAGCTCCAATGTCAAAACCCACCATGCTGAGCCAAAGTTCATGGCACCCAAGCAGAGAGGGCTGACTCTCACAGAGGCTGTTGGCGATAGCAGCCGGTAGCGGTTGAGTGGGCTCTTGGGAGCGGGGGGCGGGCCGAAGAGGCTCATGTTGGCGAAGTGGTGGTGAAAAATCGAATATTATGATGTACTATTGTTTTCTTTTAGACAGAGCAATGTATTGTTGCTGCAGAGGAAACTGAGTAGAGGACTTTGGTGTCGGCGAGAGCAAGTTTGCGGAGAGCGGTGGCACTTTATAGTCGCAGCAACTCAAGATGCAATGCAACTTTCAGTTCGCCAACCCCATCCGAGGCACAGCGCGTCGGCCAAACATCTGGTCTTGTCGCAGCCATAGCCGGTTTGGTGGTGTGATGGAGATTGGCAACAGCAACCGGAGCCCTTTGGGTCTATAGCTCAGCAACAGGATAGGTGATGGAAGGGGTAATTGGCGCGGGTGCCAATTGTTGTCACTTGCACCGTGTACGTGAAAAGTTGCCAATTAGAAGCACGCATCAGAGCGCAGAAGCCCATATCAAGCACTACACCCTGTCTCAATTTCGACACGACCCCGCAAAGCCAGAGCTGCACGCCTAAATGTACCCGGTACGGCGCTCGGCCGAAGAGTGCTGTTATGTCCATCGTCTCAGCTGTTTTCTCCTAGACCCCTCGCTCTAAACTCCGAATTGCGTCTTCGATGACAACGCAAGTTGTTAAAGTACCGCTAGAGCCCTAGCATATCCGCCAGATCGCGGAAAAGATGTACGCATAGATTGGCTCGATCCAGAAGCGGGGTTGGCATGGCAAGATGTGATGAAGCATTGAGGGGGCAAAGTCCGCCGCTGAGCAAACTATTGCGTAAATACGTATTGTACGGAAGGATCAGGCAAGACGAATTAATTGCAGGTTGTTCGCGACTTATCAATTACCTACTTGTAGTCAAGTTTATACAGGTACCTTAGCTTGTTCGCAGTGAAGCTAGTCGATCTTCGTAAGCATGCAATCTGTTGGCTGCCAATGCTATATCGAACGATCTGCAAAAAGGCAGAGGCAGTTGCTCTATGGTAGATGGAGTGGCGGAGCTAGGAGATGCTAGGAAACTTTGGACAAGAAATCGACTAGACAACCTAGAGACTAATTTGCTAGAGATGCTTCTGCAAGAAGACGAAGCTATGCTGCAGCCAACGAAATAAGCTCTAGAAGCGAAGTTACTTGGCGTAGACAATGATGACCGCCTCATCAGCATGGAAGAACAAATAAGAAAGAAAGAAAGAAAGCAAAAAAGGAGCATCAATTCTGTACATGACTCTGTCAAGTTGCAATGATTCGGATTTGCATTCCCAAACAAGAGACATCTGCATCCTCCATCTTCAATTGCTTTCCAGATGGAGGTACGTACCTGCCGGCACCACGTTTGGCGGGGCGAGGTACGTACCCCACTAACCACCAACCAATTCTTCCAGACTATTGCCGAGATATTTGCACCCATCATGCCATGGCAGAAATCTTACGATAGCTTCCGGTTGATATCAAATTGCAAACCACGCTTCCTGGATGCGCCAGAATCGCCCAATCCACTATACATAGGCAGCACAGCGGCAGATATGGGCTGTCGATATGGCTTCCACTCCTCCCGTGCCCTCCAAGGCCGCTCTTAATGCTCTCCGAGGCGTCCTTTTTACTACATCATGCTCGGTCGCTTTGCTCGCTGAGGAGCGCCGCCGTCGACTCAAGATTGCCCGCTCGGCCATTGATAATGCGCGGAAGCTGCACACCGTCAAAAGCAACAGGGGCGCCGTTGCGCTGAGCGAAAGCTGGGAAGATAGGCTCGCAGATCTTGGCGACGAGGTCTTATCGCTACCCTCTGCTTCGCGATCCAAAAATCCGTATCGAAGGCGACGCCGGGGCAGCTCTGCCAATTCTCTCGTTCTTGATGGAGATGCCAACATTCACCGACACTCATTCGAGCGCCATGAGCACAATAGCAGGGCCGCGTCTAGCGACAGGGAGCAGACAGCTACCCAAGGGACGCACATATCAAATTTTGGATTGGAGGCGACCAAGTTTATACTACCATTAACCGATATCCGGCCGTCGGATATCTCTTTCAAGCCTTTGAAGGCTCCTCCGATTTCCGCTCTACCACTTCGTTCTAAAGAGATGGATTCGCAAAATCCTGGACCAGGTTTGGAGGCACGAGTCAAAGTCTCTCTGCATAGAGATTATGAGCCAATTCCACGGCGCTCGAAAACGCAAGATGGCTCATTTTCATTACATGAACCTTTGCAGTACGACTCTTCGGCTCAGGCCCGCCTATCTTTAGCCAGTATACCAACATCAGACAAAACTTCTCAAACCCATTTCGATCAGATTACAAAGCTTGAGCAAATGCTACAGGATCTAGAGTCGCGCCAGTCGAATCGCACCTTGATCTCCGAATTGGTAGATTCAACTGTTGATCAGCTTCAAGCTTCAATGGCATCTCGACCGATCGCTCCCAGGTGGAGTAACCACTTCAAATCAAATGGATTACGACTGCTTAGAATTACAATCGAACACGATTCTACTAAAATGACAACTGTGCTGGCCCCCCTACTCCCAATATACAAGGATCCCATCCAAGTTCTATCACCTGTAGCTAAATGGCTGTGGGAGAAGAAGGATAAGAGGGGCCTGGAACAGCTTCTTGAGTTTCTCTCAGAGCACAAACAAAAACGATTATGGATGCACGGTATGATGATTTATCGACTGCTCTCTGGTCTGAACGAGGCTATGGAAAGCTTTAAAGATATTAAGCAAATCTATCGCCTTCTACAGAGCGCTGGCTTATATAAAGCAATTGCAGTACCCTCCAATGTTGAGTATAAAATTCGCCGGCTCATGGTTTCGAAAGCTCTCAAAGCAGGAGATGATGCTTTCGCCCAAGAGGAGATGAAATACCTCTATACATTGGATCCGGATACAACAAAAGCAGATATCAAGCTCCAAAGTAGGATAATTGTGCGAGAGGCTGCTCTTGGTCGCTGGGAGTCAGTTCGTGATGGCATAGAGGCGCTCGAGAGTGCTAACAGCACAAAACCAAACGATTTGCGATATACAATTAGCAAGATCATTGATGTGTTCGTGCAAACTTGCTCTTCAGAAGGCCTCGAGAGCTTGCTTAGGAGATTTGTGCGCAACTATAACATAACTCTAAAGTCCAGATGGGTAAACCTTGTCTTGGACCGTTTTGCAAGCCGCCATGACCTCGATTCTATGTTTTCATGGCTTCAATTTTGCTCCGAAGCTGGATTTCAAATGGATGATGCATTTATACGCCGCTTCTACTCTGGATGCCGCAAATATTGGAGCTTCTCTGACAAGACTATTATAAGTTTACATCAAAATCTCCAAGGACTAGCACCAACTCTTTCGGATTTTCTACCAAGTACCAACAGGAAGAGATCAAGTGATGTGCCACCCGCTTCGCTGGAATCGCACAACTGGGTATCTGAGGCGGATGCTTTTGACTGCATGGACTGGCTATCAGCTCAGAACGAGTGGGAGCGCGTCTGTGAGGCGTACAGCCGCTTGCTACTGAGTGGGCTTCATCCATCAATTCGTTGTCTTCGTTTGGCAATTTTAGGACACCTCAAAAAGCAAAACGGGAGTGTCGATGAGGCTACGTCGCTTATTAACGAAGCTCGTGGCCGAGGCTACGATGTTACGGAAGCGCTGACTCCGCTGCTGTTGACGAGGCTTGAACATGGCGAGGATGTTGGAGACCTTATCAAGCAGGCTCTTCGTCAAGGGACTCGTATACATGACAGCGTGTATAACAAAGCTGCACAAATACTGTCGGCAAAGGGCGACTTGAAAGGGGCCGCCACCATATGCGAGGTAGCGGCAAGGGAGAACGGCAAGGGGGAACTCTTGTACAGCGAGTACAACTTTTCCAACTTGGTCTTCGCCTACACCGGCTCTGCCAGTTACAAGGCTTTAAAGTCCATCCTGGCCAAGTTTACTTCGGAAGTCCAGTGGTGGCGCGGCAGCCGGGCTTGCAAGGAGAGCATCAAGCTAGCGATGAAGACGACGGCGATGCGGGCTGTGGTACATCCCATGGAGAACAACGACCATCGTGAGGCGCTATATAAGCTCGATGAGGCCCTCATCCACGTCAAGAAGTGTCGTTCCACTAGAGACGATCGGCGAGCGGTGACAGAGGCGTTTATACGAGTAGCTCGACCTTTGGTAGCCGAGCCGGAGCAAATTGTCTTGGAAGCACGCAGCCTGAACGCAACTACGGTGGAGATGTCATTGCTAGAATCAACGGGTACAAAATCCTTTCAAAGATCGGTTCTGGCAAATCGTCAGGGACTGGCAGCTGTGGGAGACGCATGATGTAAAGAAATGCTGAGCCCAATTAACATTCTTACCGAGTCTTGTAACGTTAGTTGTATAAAATTACTATTTCTGACCAAAGCTATTTGCATAAAATGTTATATTCAAATAGCCTGAACAAGTTTGTTTCATGCGTGTGTGTTATAATAACATGTAAGATATATTGTTATCTCATTGTAATGGTTCATGATTAGCTACAGCTATATGGTAACTGTTCTATCCCAAGTCGACATAAAGCAACAGGCCTCGCCTGAGATTAACGGAACAAACATTCAAGAGCATATGTTTCACGTCTCTGATGAAAGAAGACGCACGAGGCCCTCTATCATTAATGTTTTCATGAGAAACGTCCGACCACTTCATAAAAGCTCCTGGATAACATTGTGAGTCGAGAGAGAACGACTGTATGAAACGAATGCTTAATAGGCGCAAACATCATCTTGATATGTATCAACATATAGCCATTGTTGTGTACAACAATGAATAAACAATGAGCTCACTCAATGACCGAGCTATCTGCGTGTTATTTAGAAAGTGCTATCACAAACCATATGCTGCTCCGACTATGATGAAGTATCACACTACTTCTCCACTTTGAAGCATTTCGTATAATCCAAAAGTCGAAACTGCTCAAGTTGGTATTCCTTATTGCCACTATGGCCATATGGTGAGTGAAATATATATACATGGTCTACTATTTGCAGGGGTAATTTTCTTGCTTCTTACCAGTATACTTGCCCTATATCCTTTTTAATTTATCTATTTTCGATTTCGTTTTATTTTATTTTTTCATTATTATTATTTTTTTTTTTCTTAATTTATTTGGTATTCTTCTTTTTATTTTTATAATTTTAAATAACAGATTCTATTTCTCTCACTTCTCGATTGCCTTCCACTAATCCCTTCAATTATCCAAGAGAACACATCTGTTATCGGCCATCAGATCTAAGCCCGTGCTCCTCCCATTTACAGTACCTCGTGATGGAAGATCCCTCCAAAAATTCAACAAGTAAATGCACCTTTTAGAGTTACATTTGCTCCTCTCAATTCCGATGAAACACACATCTAATTCTCAATCCTTCGGTTCTACAACTGAAAGCCTCCCATGATCATCGGAATCGCGGCAGACGAAAAGCAAGGACGAAAGTAAACGGAATACACCAAAGGCAGGCTTTAGCCAAGGATATTCTCGGTATCATCGGAATACACATCCTAGCCAGTGTGCCGCTCGGCATCTTCTTATGAAGCGACTGCCTCGGCGGTTCTCGGTATTGCAGGTATCTCGTCATTCAGCGTCAAGCTGCATATGAGTAGGGCGCCCCAATAAGATACCCCATTTCATTTTCCACAAAACAAATCAGTTCTAGCTGTCGGCACAGCCGGTCTCGTATGCTTGGATGACAATGGCAAGATTTCTATCGCAAGATAAAAGCAATTCAAATTAAAAATAGCAACAACCACAAGCACATGCAAAAGAAAAAGCTTCGAAGCCAATGAATGGTAGTGAGATGAATAGTCGTCGATTCACACCAATTGGAAGAGTAGCTCCAGGTCGTGCTATCATAGCGCTAAGGCGCGTTCGGCTTACATGGTTGGAATCTCCAGATATCCAATTTCCTGATTTAATTTCAACAGCTCAAACGCACGATTGAATCACTCGATAGGGCGCAAAAAGAGCCGCAATCTTGAATGGTGCCTGGTCTGGTCTTTTTACTTCAGGGTATCACATCTCATATGGGTTTCTTGCCGAGCCACAACCTTTCCGGCAATCCGCTCGTCAGGTTCAGGTAGCTTCGACTACCAAAAAGCCTAATGCTGCGACGCCACACATATACATGTACATATAACTATTGGGTGCCTCTTGGATTTACAACCACGTGCCTGTTGATGTTTTCCTTCTCCTCTCTTCACATGCTGCATTCGTTGAAGGAAAAAAAACGTTCAATTGGCTTTTGATTGGCCAGACAAGTTTCTCTTGGCTTGCTGAGGCACAAGCAAACAGCCTTTCAACGGCCTCACTGCGGAAGGCGGCAAGAGGAGCCTTGAAACCGTCGGTAGTTGATAGCGCTGCATAGCCTGATAGGATGGAGGGCAGAATACGAGGACTGGGCGCAGCGTGGCTTGAGAATTATATGGCCCTGAAACTGGAGCCGTCCATCACTATCAGAGGGGGTGGTTCTTACAATTGATCAGTGACTAATTTGATTTGTGATGATATTTGTGGACGTCTTATGCAGGTCCAGTGCCGGGTTGCCTGATGTCAAGTCAATCTACGCTTGAATGGTGCTATGCATCATCGATTGTGGCGGGATGAGGATGAGTCTTTGGCAGTATTGCAGCAGGATCTAGAGATTGAAAACAACGCGCTTCATGGGTCAAGTGAAGATATTCACGGCCTGTACTGTACGCCAAAGCCACGGGCAAACCGCTTTTCAACAAAGACCAGTTACATAAACAGGGCAGTGCCACAGCGAGGTCCATACGCCATTCTGGCGAAAAACTCTGGTGCCCGCGTACTGCTGTGGTGGTTGGTGGCTGGGCCGTAATACCATCAAACGGCTGACAGTAATTTATTCTGCTTTCAATAGAATTAAATGCTTTTATTTTATTTTATCGAGCTTATTTACTTTCTTTAATCTACCGTTTTTTCTTCTCCGTTTTTCTCTATGAATTAAAGTCTCACTAGAAGTAAATCGTCTTATTTTGCCCAGGAACACAAAACTGACAAAGTAAGCAAGTGTTTGGACGCAGGGCGGGGAAAAACAATAACAAAAAACACCATGATGTCATGTTCACGATACAGTATAACGAGAGACTGTCCGGATGCAAAGAGAATTTA
Source organism: Trichoderma erinaceum (assembly GCA_026401215.1). Classification (NCBI taxonomy): domain Eukaryota; kingdom Fungi; phylum Ascomycota; class Sordariomycetes; order Hypocreales; family Hypocreaceae; genus Trichoderma; species Trichoderma erinaceum. The sequence goes on from JALIRY010000047.1 coordinate 193,290, forward strand.
ATGGCCAAAGCACGCGAATTAGTCAAAATAGCATAATGCATATTTGTCAATGCCTTTTTTTTTTTTTCTTTTTTTTGCTACCACGTTTACCAAAAATGGCGAAAAAAAGAGAGAGAATGACACAGCGGCAAGATGCCGCCCTCAAAACGAACGTAGGCCCGAAAGGATGCCAACGATAGCGACAAGACACCACTGGTGACATTTTGCTGCTGTCTGCTAATGCCGGTCCTTCTTCCTTCGTTCTGGGTTCTGAATTGGGCCAAAAAAAAAATCCAATGGGCCATGTGGTTTGCCACTGCGGCACCGCAAAGGACTCACTTTAACTCTCCTCTCGCGTTGCCCGAGGGGAGCCGCTGCAGCCGCAACAGTCAGCAGAGACAAGAGACAAGCGAGGAGGATGATTTTCCAGGACTCGTGAACAGCTGCAATGGCTAGTAAGCAGCTGAAGAGCGGATAGCATAGGCTCTCTCTTTTTTGCTTTTTTGCTTTATCTCCCTCCCTTGAGCAACAACATCAGGTGAGCTGAAATATTTATGAGCCATAGCATATCAATTTGATGATATGAATCACATAAGAAAAAAAAAAAAGAGAGTAAACAGCTCACAGCTCACTTTGCTCAATAAAGGGCTGAGCCACCCATCTTTTCCCCTCGCTTTTTCCCCTTGCGGCTCGTTTACTTCTTGTTTTTCCCCCTCCCCGGCCCTGGGGGCTGGCTGTTGGAGGGGAGGGGCGATAAATAAGAATCACATGAGAGGGCGAATTTTCCTGGCCAGTTGATCTTACTGGAGGATAATCAACTTAGCAGGATATGTTCAAGATGGGCATTGGATGGTAAATAAGGATAGCTGCTCGTTTTAGAGCCGTTTGCAATTTATCTTTTTATTTTTTGTATTTTTATCGCCCCTTGATTTAATATTTATTTTGTTTTGCTTTTGAGGGGGAGGGCCCTTGCTTACCGTTTACTCTATTTTACTTTGAGAATTCCAGTGTGTTTATCACTATTTCCTGTGCGGCCATCCCCGCACTTATCCGCTTTTCGTAGCACCACCCGCAAACAAGCTTCTGCCCGCGGCCAAAAAGCTCTGTGGGGAGGGGATGTTTGTTGTTTTTTCGATAATAAATGCGTCAGCGACGAAAGCATGGTCGTCGAGCGCAGCCAGTATCGCCGACGGGAAGTACAATGCGATCAAGTGACACGGCATGCACTGGGATCCTTTGTTGGCTCTGGCATGTACAAATGAAAACAATACACATGTGTAATCTACATGCAATCTATATCCATGTCGCCGTAGGGCTGGTAGTTAATCAACGCGGGTCCGAGGCAGCGCGGCGATACTCGTATAACTGGAAGTGATGTGTAGCATCCAGCTCTGCGCTTACAAGTACAGACAGGGAGTGTCTTGTACCTGCGAATGGAGCCGATAGAGTGATGAGCACATGCTAATGCATGCACCGCGCCGAGGGCTATGCCGTGAAGCTATTTTTCCGTTTCCCCTGAATGACAGCAAGCATCTCGAGCCGAGTGCTTGTTGCTGCTGTAGACAAACCTGTATATGCCTATGCCCGTGATTATCTACCGGTCAGGTTGCTATTGGTGACAAAATTTAAAGCTCCACGGTGTAAAACGGTTCACTTCAAACGCTTTGATTCATTGAATGCGTCCCGTTATGCCTCTTCTGACTCGTCCAAGTACATAACAAAGACTGTAACGTAGCAGAGGGCAAAGTTGTTCAAGCCTCCTTTCTTCTTGCAGCAGTGGCGTTCGGGCCATCAAGCAAAATGATTCTATTCGCAGCGAAATGCCCATTCACAACTTGGCCATGATTTGCGCCACAGCGACCGGCCGCGATGAGGGGCAATCGGCATATTATAATGCCGTCAAAGACCGCATTCTAGCAATAGAAGCCGGCGGCTGCATTATATTTGCCCTCATTTCCAAGAGCGCCCTCACATGGTAATAAGCTCCCGCTCGTTCCACGGCGCTGTTGCGGTAGTTGTTGGTTGCTCAGCTACAAGGCGTTACGCCTCGCTTGCAAAGTTGATCACGCGTCCTACGACGTGGCCATTGATAAAAAGCAAGCTGCATATACCTTTGTTGGTAAGACGAGACGGTTTAGTAGAGCAAACCTTCAAGACTTTGCCTCCGTCGCGAGGCTGCATTACGTAGATTTGCGCGCCTTGTAAGAGCAATAGGTATATTCGTGACTTCAGCTAATTGATGACTCTACAGCCAGCATCAGCAGATCAGGCTGGAGTCACGTGCTCGAAACGGCGCCCAATCTGGCATAGCGCAAACTCCATCTGCGCGGCTGCTCCACGGCTTAAAGTGCGGGCGCGGCTATGATGCATTGATGAACGATTGATGCTATCAAATACAGACTCCCAATATCTTGAAATTTCTATCAACTCGAAGCCAAGTTTAGAAGAGTAAAGGATGCATATCGCAATTTCTTGCTATTTTATTATTAAGAATAATATTATAAATCACTGCTTATTCGGCGTCAATAGCGCAATACTTTGCACCATATTCTGAAGTGAGACCGTATACCAATCTGCCCTTTTTGTCATCTCGCAAAAAGAGGCTGCACGTCTGGATGCTCGCTTAATCATACCCAAAGCCAATCGCACCTTTGCAGATGATGGCTTCCACGAGATTGGCCCCGGGCCACTTCTAGTTGGAAATCTCATCTTGGCCAAATGGGAATAAACCTAATCTCCGTACATCCAGCTCAGTACAGGTACATCTTCGTTGAACTCATTTCGTGGCTGAAAGTCTCTCGACTTGCACACGTTTTTTTTTTTAATATTCGCGTTTCCACTTCTGACAGCCGGTGCCACAGAACCACAGTGAGTAGCTTTTTGCGGGATTCTTAATCAGCCATTCTCCGCTAGACCCGCCTTACCCACGCTATCCGGGGAAGAAGAGGAAAGAAGAGCCTAGATTACACGAGCACTTTCCAGACGAGGAAAGAATAACCCCAAATGTTGCGGAAATCCGCACTTGACGCTCTTGCAAGACTGATGAGCCACGTTCGTGTTGCCGCCACCGGCCCGGTGTGCTTTCTTCGGCTCAACTGTCAGCGTCTTCCTGTTTTGGAAAACCGAGAAACCGCAATATCCACGGGTGCCACGTGTGGCGGGCCGTTGAGCAGTCGCATAATAGAACTAGCAGCGAAATAGGACGTGAAACCCGCGTACGGTTTTGAGATGCCGAAAGAAGTTGTCACGGCGAACTCGCCATTTGCCAGCATGACGCTAAAGGGGCCTTTTGGAAGTCATTGCTGGCGGCAAGTATGGCGTCGAACTTGGGGTTTAATTCATGCGAGTATGCACATAGATGAAGGCTGAAACAATAGTATTGCGGCAATAATGATGCAAGAGCCACCTCTTCTATTCTCATTTATTTTATCTATTTTTCCAAACACCAAAAACTATCGTTCTGTTATTTTACCCCATGCAGCACTATCGCATTCTCCAACAGCCACCCCCTAAAACCCTCGAAACTAGCATCAGGCAGCCAAATAAATCCCAATCTCCAGAAGCGGAACGTGCCAAGTTTTCTGTTCTGTTACGAGTCGTGACAACCTTCTAGACTACCCGCCAACGACACAAACAGTAAAGACCAAACGAAAGTCTTTAAAGTTTGAGGGAAATGACACAACAAGCGGTCCGATAAGAGCAACATGGGTTTCAATATCCATTTCCTTCTTTTTCGGATTCAAGCCACCGACCCGAAAACTTGTACCACGCAGGCCAGCGCTCCCACTCACACCCACCCTAAAGAAACCGCGAGATATCCCCAGAGGCTTTTTTTTCCCGGTTTTCCCACGTGTCGCAGAAGGCTTCTAGAAGAAATCAGAAAAGCGGGGTCTCCACACCCTCTTCTTCATTTTTATTGTTTTATCTCATTTCTGTATGGCTACGTTATTTTATTCTTTTATTCTTTTTATTTTCTCTTTTTCCCCACGCAACCCTTTCGCCCCATTCCAGCCACTCCAGCTGTGCTGTCACTGGTGCGCATTACGGCCGGCGTTTGGAAAAAAGACGAGTGCCATGTCCGTGTGGAGAATAGAATGACTTGTTTGACAGATTGTTGGGTGTTGACGGAAAAGATGAAGTAATGAATATTTTTGATTACTACTATGCTAGGCGCGGTGGCTGTCCGAGAGGAAGAAAAAGTAGGTGCCATGTCACTTATAGAAGGAATAGAAGAAAAAAAGTCCCCCGCCTCCAAGACTGGCGTTCCTTCGGGGATGCAACGCAGCATCTGGCCCTGGTCGCCTGGGTTTCCTAATCAGGCAAATTTTAATCTAGGAAGGGTTCGTTTTCCACTGAGACACGTCGCATGCCCTCTATCTCTGCAAACGATCCCTGCGCGATGTAACATCTGCAGAGATAACGCAAATGCTTGTTTTCGTATGTATGCAGGCCTGGTCCCCTTATCTCCGCTTCAAGTATGAGGATAAGGGCGGGGAGACTGCACACTCAGTTTTCATTATGTACTTGTTTGCCGATTTTCAAATTTCGCTTGGTAGGGTTGATTCTTACATAATTCCGTATCCGTGGAAAAGAAGCCACGAGACGCATCTAACCTCGGGCATCGCGTGCTTTATCCGTGGCAATTGTAAAGAGCCACAAAGAGCTACCATGCTCCGAGTTAGCCAACGCCCAAGTCCATTCTTATGTAAAACATCAAGGCGAAAAGGCGAAAAGGCGAAAGGCGAAAAGCTTACAACACATAGCACAGGTAGACCGAGATGAAACACGCGTGCCACATGCCTGCCACGCGACAAAGACCACCTCCCTCTCACCAGCCACATTTGTCTTTTGGGGCAACAGTCTGCGACAAGCACCCAGATTTCACCGAAAGCAAAACGCCGAGAGGGATGTGCGCCACACCTCCGGAGTTCGCTGTTTGCTGCTGACATTACAAACAGTGGCGGTGCGGCCCTCTGCGTATTATTAGCCCTCTACTGTAGGTGTTCATTATGTCTGTGGCTTTTCGATTTCAATAGGAGGCCGTTCAGCTTTTGGGGTAAAATTGCCTGTTTGGGATGTCATTCCCGAGCAGGCGAAAAGCAATGGAAGAAAGTCTCGGCACTTTCCATAGAGGCTAACTTTACACGGTTTGCCGGCGAGAGAGGCAAGCAAAAATCGGCCCAAGATGCGGACTATTGGAAATGCAAAAAAAAAGAAATGAATAAATGAAATAATGGTTTATTTATTATATCGCAGATTTTACCATTTCTTTCACTGTAATTTCCCTCCCGTCTGATCTTCATTAGTCACCCGGCCTTGACCGCGCGGGCACATGCAAAGAAAAAAACAAGAAATCTCATCGACTTGTAAGCGGCATGCAGAGCAGCATCCAAAAAAGCATCAGCCATATTCAATCAAAACACCCCCAGCCGCGATGACGTAGCACCCTTTCCCAGTAAAAAGAACCCTCCAACCCTACCAAAACTACGTACGTCTCATTGGGATCGAGATCAGTTTCTCCCACCCTCCCCCCTTTTTTATTCTGGGTAAATCTCACCCGATTCCGATTCCCAGGCAACCTTTTTCCTGACTTGACAAACCTCGCCGCCAATGTCGGTCACTTAGTCAGTTCAAAGTCATTTCGTTCGTTCGCTCGTTTTCGTTTTCCGTGCTAAGGGGGCCGGCCCCCCCTCCCTGGAGCTGTTGTATGTGTTCGGACCGTTAACACAAGCCCTCCATCGGCGACAGACGAGCAAGCCACGGACACTAGAACTGTTCTGCGCATAACATGCATCTACAGGTCAATTTACAGCAACGCAAGGTACGGTCCCAGCTGGGCTGTTTAGCTTGGCGCGCACGTTCGAGTGATTGGACAAATTATCACCGGCCATCGTGACAAGCCCCCTTTTGAGTTCAGCTTCCCCGATGGAGATGTCCGCAGCACGATCGGAGAAGAAGAAGCAGAGAATAGAAATTCCGGGCCGGGATGCCGATTTGAAGAACGAAAAGACGGGAATCATTCGCCTGTTTCGGATTAAGTGTATCTTGTGTATGGTCTAAACTAATTGACAATGAATGACATTTAATTGAATATCCATTTAATCAATCAATCATTTAATCATTATGTTGATCAGAATATAAGCTTTCTATGCTTGTCACCGTTATTAGTTGCCGTTAGGCCCGTTATCATTCCTTTGACAGGCTGAAGCGCATCGTGTTACAACTCTGCTCACATCTTGACGTTTCAATACCAGCCTGGTGATGTAATCACCGCCAAATCTCGCAGTAGTAAACGCTCCGCAAACATTGCGCTTATTCTTCAACGCGCAGCCACTTTTACTGTTTTACTGAATGGTGGAATAAATGAATTAGCAAATAAAATAAAAAATGAAAACTGCGCTCTACTCAACACTGCAGCCATGTCTTGCCTTCACCGCTTCACCCATTCATGCGCATAAAAGCTTTGAATCGAATCCAGCCAACCAACGCCAGCGCCGCACGCTGCCCAAAACATACCGCAGTCAACTAACTATCTGCGCAAGATATTGCTACGTAACGGGAAAAAAGAAGGATAAGGCGCTGCAGTCGCTTAGATGGTTCTGGATACTCTTCCCCCCTCGCTCATTTTTTCGGTGAAATGGGCCGACCTGCATCATTCGCTTCGGGGGTCTTCCGGGGGGGGGCGTTGTTTAGCTTCCGGTTCAGACGAACTACTGCCTCTCATGCTTGATTGTTTATCCCTCTCCTGCGTCGGCGGAGGATGGGAAAAAGGCCCGTAGGAAGAAGAAGGAGCGTGTTCCTGCTGCTTAAGCTAGTGAACGCCCATTTTTTGAGACGGATCGTCGCTCGAGTCATATGGACCCCTATGTTAGGCGCACCAACTGACGTAAGGACTGTGCATACAGGAACAGATAGTCTATCTTGTTTCTTTTCCTGCATTAAGGGACCCTGCTTGGAACTGTACTCTCGTGATTATCTGACGCAACTAGTCATCAAACCTGTCATGCCAAAGACAAGGCTCTCTATCATATGGGGAGAAGGGGGGCCTGTGGAGGTGGAGAGTGGAAAGCCGAGGCCCATATGACAAGGCTGACGACATTTAACCAGGTGCTGGTCTCTGGATATCGCAGTGGAAGAACGGTGTGGGGTCCAAAGAGCATCATTTCCCCACGGGGGAATTCACAAGCTGTGGAACGGCTAGAGCTAATAGCTAACAAGCCCTGGTCTCTGGACTCTAATTTCCGTCGAGCAAGAGCCACTAACCGAAGCGTAGGACTACCAACAGACACTACTGGATTCTAAAAGTCATGCTGTCGTCTTTTCTTGTTGCTTTTCACCGCAGACGGAGAAAAGGAAATATTAGACTGAAGAGAGACAAACACATAAAAAAGGATAAAATCAAGCAAGGCCGTAACGGGCATTGATGTTCGTTTTCTAGCGCCGTTGCTAGTTTTCGTTCTTGGTGGAGGGTGAATTGAGAAAAAGCAGCGCGAACAAAAGAAAAGAGGGTGTCGACCACAAACGTGGGAACGAAGCCCGTCGATCGTTCTCTTTGGGGGTCAAAGATGATGCCACCTACACTAGGGATGGGCTAAATCGGGAACCATCGCTTGGTCCTTCTTCGGGGCGCTGCAACGGGACCAATATAGCAGGCCTACAGGTCGTGGCAGTTAATATACAGAGCACCCAGAGCGTGATCTCGTCCAAGCGACGATCACAAAGCTTGCCAACAACCCCCCCCCCCTTAAAGACGAGGCGAATCGTCTTCCACCACGTCGGTTTAAACTACAAACGTGGGTGGTAGCCTACGGAGGGGGGAGGGCCACACGACTCAGTGTTTCTTTTTTTTAATGTTTCTGTCTTTCTTTTGTTTTGGCAAAAATGAGAAAATGATACCATAGGCCCAAAGGGAAAGCAGCCTTATATCGCTGGCAGGTGATTTCGACGATCGCCAGTCGGTACTCGCCAATCGCCTTACGGAGAGGGAGCATAGATCGAGCATCACGCGGTCCCCGCTGATATTCAGAATAAATTGGAGTTTCTTCTCTTTTTTCCAGGTTCTTGGGAATGATGTTCGCTGTCTATGACTTCACTTGTTCGCTGAGATCGAGAGATGGCCCCCTCGCTAGAATCGCCCAGCCATCAGCGATATCAAACCGCATCATCATCGTCACCCTAATGCGCCAGAACAAATCATTCACTGCTTCATATTCGGCAATAATGCTCGGTTTCATCGTCATAAAATAGTGTCCACCAGACCAAAGAACGCCAAATAATGTCACGCTGGCTGTCTGTCGCCATCTGTCACCGTCGGTCTTTTTGTCTTCCCCCGGAATCTTGCCGTCAATAGCCACTGGAGGGGCGCTGTGGCTTTTTCTCCCCCGGATTTTCTAGCCGCACTCCAAGAGAATGCTCCAAGCATTTAGAGACTTGCTCTAGCTGGATCGAGCGAGATATTCCATGAATTCCCCTTTGCAAAAGAATAAAATAAAAACAATAAAATGAGAAAATAATAACTAGAAACTAAAAAACCAATATTCTATTCCGAAGATCTCCTTGGCAGCCGCCGAAATCTAGCAGCCACCTCGCCTGTCTCGCCTGTCTTGCTCTCCATCAAATCAACCAACCTGCCGGAAGAGAGAACCGCAAAGCCGAGCCATTTCGAAGAGCAAAGCCGAACGTAATTTTGCCGGGGAAGCGGGGCCCCATTTTCGGCTGCTCTTTCTATTGCTCTGATCGTACTCGTAAAAAGATCCCCCAAACATATTTCGACAAATTTTTAAAATGTAAGCAGCTTAATTTTCTAGCTGTTTTTGGCAGTTTTCTATTTTCTCCTTCTTGGGACATACGTGGCTTACAATGAGCTATCCCTATATGATTCGATACGAGTAGTTGCCCGACTAGGGTTTGTGCTGTTTTTTTTTTCCTCTTGTTATCCGTCTTTGGCAATGCGCTTGGCAATATCTGGTGTTTTTCATCTACAGTCCAGGCCTGCACTACCTACCGTATTCAACTGTGCCGTGAAACTAAACCAAGCAAAAATCATCATGCCACAAATAAGCAGCTAAGCCCAAGCTACAAGGCAGCAGCAAAAGCTAAGCAACGCCAGCTTCGCGGACTATTGCCAAAGGCGTTCATTGACGTTCAAGACTTGCCCTCGGGATTCCTTTATTTCCATTTTAGGCACATCTTTATTGGGCCGCGTATACATGCCCATGTCCATGCATTCTCTGATTGCACTACGGGTTGTAGCAGACCCTTAGACCCCTAAATCTTCCGTTGACGACATTTCAGCCAGCGGCATTAGCCTCTTCACATGTCCGTCCTTTTCCCCCCAAGGAAAAGAAAAACCCGCATATGATTTCGTTCTAGGCATCTGTCAAAACTACAGCGCGCCGCCAATTGATGCCGCCAACAGAGCCGCCAACAGAGCCGCCAACGGAGCCGCCCCCGGGAGCCGTTCTTGTATCTTGGCTGCGACTAGAAAATAGCTGTTTTTGCACCCCCCAAGTTCAATTAGACCAGCCAAGACACCGAAGACAGCAAGCACCTATCGGCTTACTCCAGCCGGCACTCCAAACGGGCATATACCGATCCCCAATGCCCCCAATTGGCTCCCCCCCTTTCAACTGTCAACCACCAAAAAGCCATGCTTAGCCCTTCCACACCTTTCGGCAAAAGTGATTGGACCAAGGTAAACTGCCAGAAAGGGAATCAAAAGCATCAAGCCACAAAAACCAACTGCCATGTGCTCTTAGACAAACCACCCAGTGTTTATATGTTTTGTGTAGCTTCCATCTCCCATCCACATTAATAAAACTTGGGATTTTATGCCACAATCTGTATTCGCCCTGAAAAGAAACGTGCAGTTACCTATCATGGCTCAACGGATCCTCGGGTCTCATCGTGGCTTGACGGGGCTTTGGTTTCTTATTTCCTTCTTTCTTCAATGCTGTGTCTTCCACGCAATCCGCACCACACCACAACCAACTGCCGTGAGCCCCCCAAGATGCGTATTTTTTTGCCATCCGGTCTTCATCGCAGCCCATCCTTTTCTCATTAACAGCTCATAGCGACTTGCATCCCGCATGTCCGAAAGCAACAAATCTAGCAGGATGCTCTCCAGTCCTCCCCATTGGCCCAGTCACACTTACCTCTCAACTCAACTGCCGCAATTCCCCCATCCCCCTTGTTTTTTCCACATCGTTCGCCCTTTCAGCCCATCTTCAGCCTCACCACCATTTTAGCTCCCCCTTTAGCTCCAGCTTTTCCATTTCACCAAAAGCTCTCTAGCTTCACCTTCAGCTTTTTCTTTATAGTCTTTTACAGTAATTCCGCCCTCCCGGTCCCCGACAGCCCCGTAATAGCCGATCACCGACAAAGCGGTAAACATCCGGAACACATGGACCGACAATTGCCAACTGAGGTATCCTCTCTTTTACCTTGAATTCTTCATTCTGCCTTGCGCGCCCCCTCTTCAGTGCATGCAGAGAAGAGAAAAAAAAAGAGCCGGTGTGTTTTGGCTTTTCTGGGTCAAAAGACATCAAACCCGGCTCATTCGGTTTTTCTGTGGAGTTGGTGTGGGCTGGCGGAAGAGCGCCCGGCCAGCCTTGATGGAGTTTTTTTCCTTCTGTTTACCGTCTAATGCCGTTTCGATTCAAATCATCATGTCATTGATTTCAATGGACCTTCACCGCCATAGGTTTAAAGAGGGAGAAGAGGAGAAAGGGAGGGGGGTCATTTTGGAACGTAATGAGTCAATGCCGCAGGGCCCTTGCTTGTGTGAAAATTTTCTCATGCCAAAAGCATCAAACGTGCATATGCAGTAGATTGTCTAGATAGCGACTCAATTGGTTAGTAGTGGACAAAGAAAATCCAACCGAGCAAGAAAAAGTCGCATTTCCTGTTTGGCTGCACCGCCCAGCGGAGGACAGCGCCGGAGAAAAAGTGGAAGAAGAGTGCCGTAAGTTCCCAGCGTACTCGGTACTCGATTACGTAGCAGCCATCTGCGCTAGAGCCAGAGTACCGGATACTGCAGATATCCTTAGTCAACCTGTCAATTAATCGCAATTAACGTTAATCAGCAAAAGAAGAACCCCCATGCCACTGATTCCGCCATCATGCAAGTCACAACCCGCGCAGATCCTTCACACGGCACGGATTAAACGAAGAGTATAGGAGAGAGAGAAGTTTTGTTATCATGAATTTATTAATGTTTTTTGCAAGTTGTCCATCTAATCGGACATCCTTTTTGCTATGGTAAAACCCTTTTTTGACATTGTCTCGTAGAAAACAACACACTTTTGAGAAAAAGACCCACGGGAGCTCCTCTTTTTTGGCCTCCACCAGCTTTTTTCCATCTTATTTGCTGCCTTCTTTTTTTTAGTCTTCTGTAGATCCGTGCATGGGATTCTGTTGTCCCCGCTAATCGTCTTTCGCTGAGAAAAAAAGAAAAGTGATAGAAAAGAAAAAATTTTCCTCGCCCAAGGTCGCCCCTGGAAACGCATGTTCCGAACCCCCACTAAAATACAACTTGATGCATAACCCACTGCCTCAATGGACAAGGGCTGCAAAAGTAGAAACAAATCCATGAGCGTCATCGAGCTCACCAAATGTCGATCCGAATAGCTCAAGACCATGGTATCATTGAAAAGCAACGCCACGTAAAGTGCGAATGAGTTTTTTGTTTGTCCCAACTAGACATTATGAGACCAAGATATAACAAGAAAAGAACAAGAGAAAAGAGAATATATGTAAAAGTATGTCGCTTCATTCATGAAGTAGTTCCGTTTCGCCTGGGCAGCCAAGTGTTTGCTGCCATGATGATGTGAATCGAAACCCCCAAACGCCATAATGATTGATGTACACGGTCAAGGCATTGTGTAATGAATTATATGCTTTGCCAACTAAATCATGTTGCTGATCGTCACCTACCACCCCTTGGAGTGGTATCCGTTGTTGGCCTCCTTGGTGAGGTACTGGTTCCAGCTGCTAGCGTTGACATCCTCGCTCTGCTTCAAGCACGCTCGCTCAGGGTACTGCTTCAGGTTGGCAACATCATGGGATGTGTGTCTGCGCTTGAGAACAGCGTTGGCAGTAGAAGACTTCTGCTGTCGCTCCCAGAGGAGGTGGCGTCGAAGAGACTCGGTAAGCTCAGTAGCGAGCATGTTGCGGCGGGTGGTTCGGGGAGAGAGAGCAGCCTGGGCATGTATGTGGTTGGTGGTAGCAACAATAGGCTGAGCACTGGATCGAGGAATCTCGTTGATGGGCTTCAGCGCTGTCTGGCGAGCGCCCTTCATCATGAGAGGGCCATCGTCAGAGTCGTTGGGGGAGGCAGCCATGGAAGATCCAGCGAAAGCGGATCGCGATCTGGTGAGAGCCGAAGTAGACTGAGATGCGTGGTTGCCAAGGCTCTTGGCACGGTCATTGGCCATCATCAGAGTGATGAGCGATGGTCGTGAAGCCAGGTTGGCCTTGGACTCGACACGCTGGAAGAACTTCTCATCAACGCTGGGCTTTCCGCTCTCGTCGATGGAGTCCTCCCAGTCAGAAGAGTCATCGTCGTCGTCAATGGCACTCTCATCAATGTACTCGCCCTCAGTGTCGGAGTCAATAGCCGACTCTGCATCGGGATAATGGGTGATGTTATTATTACTGAAGGAGGTCTGCTTGGAGGCAGATGGCAGGTTGCGGCTGCTGGCCAGGGAGCTATCCTCCTCTGATGAACCACCAAGCTTGAACATGGGCTTCTTGGAAGTCATGATGGACTTGTGGGCATCGACGCTCTGTCCGCAGTCGCTTGAAGAGACTGATCCTCCCAGGGCGAACTTGGGGGGTTGTCTCTTGGACTGGACGGGCTTGTGAGCTGGTGACGAGCTTGGCTCGGGAAAGCTGTCATCCATGGGGGGTGCGTTGAAGACGGGGATGCCAGCAAGGTGCTCGGGGGAGGCGGCGGAAGACATGTCGGCAGATGCTAATGATACCTCCGAGGGCTGTTCAGAGGAGCGTGATTCGGTGGTGGTAGATCCAGAGCGGGTGATGGCGATGATGGGGGAGGTGTTGTTTGATGGGGCAGAAAGGGGAGCCTTGTCCTTGACAATGGAGACGACCATCTTCTCAAAGTCGTCGGAGCTGATGTGGCGGTCACGTCTGCTAGCAGAGGACTCTACCCGTCGTATCCTGGGGCGGATCTCCAGGGGGGCTGAGACTGAAGTGAATTCGGGAGTGTCCTCGTCTGCGAGGGAGTCGACGCTGCCAGAGAGCTGAGGAAGCTCGGGAAGGCGGGCCTCGGAAGGAATATCCTTGGGGGCCGTCCGGGCTATTGAGGATCTGTGGGCGTAGTCGATGAGCTGTTCTCGTTGCCAGAGTCTCCAGCTCAGGTTCTCTAATCTGCGGCCTTGTTCAACTGAATCTGCACAGCGAGAAAAGACTGAGGAAGCGCATGTTAGTATCGGACCGATTGCCTTGTCATACAGCTGTTGTTAGGGGCGATATTATTCCTTACCTGTCCACATAGAATACAAGTTGGCGGGATTGCCGGTATCGACTTTGTGGATGACGTTCGCATCCACCGTTAACACATGAGTATCTAGGCGGTAGGGCATCGCTGCCGAGAGGGAAAGAGGCTCGAGGGAATCGAGCTGCGAAGAGCGCGATAGTTGTGAGAACGGTGTTGTTGCAGGGATGCGCAGCGGTGTCGAGTAGTTGTAATTGCCCGGTAATGAGGTTTGGACTCTGACAATTACCAAATCCAATCGTCTCCGGAAGTGTAGTCCAGTCAATCGACGTGGTATCAATGGCAAGTCGAGGGTGGAGAGCCGGATGCGTAATAGACTTCGTCGAGAGGGGGAGAGGGTTTGTTAGGCGGCGAGGAGATTCGAGAGGCGTCGGATGCGGGTATATGCTGGTGATGTACTGTTGATGAAGGGGAGATGAGAGCCTTCAAGTATGTCGACGTCGTGCCCGCTTTGTATGGATATGCGGAGAGATGGAGAATCAAGAGGTTGTCGAGAAGCTGGGGAACGAGATCTAGTTATTAAGAGTAGCCTCCATAGGAGGGTGTATCTTGGGCATGACAGGCATAAGAAGAGGTGGGATGGGAGTGCGGTGTGCCGACGACACTGACTTTGCGCAAAGGGCATAATATAACACACGCCCCTGGGGTCTGGGACTGGGGTGGGGAGGGGTATGAGATACCAAAGGTACAAACTAGCGTGTACTGTACAACAGGTACGAAGAGACCTTGCGGCGAGTACGTACCAGGCATGCGTGTGTCCCTTTACCCCGGCAGGAGCACGGAGGCGCCGCCAGGAGAAACAGCAGGCGCGAGTTGGGACGAAGGGTGGCTACTTGGGGCTACTGGCGTGACGCTGTGGCTTTAGCTGGCGCGGCAAGTACCGACAATGTCGCCGGTGGGGGCCTGAGCGGTGCTTTTTCGCGAGGATTCCAGGGCAAAAAGCGCTGCCCTGTCATCCCAGCAGGAAATGCCAAGGGGGATTAACCTGTGCGCTGGTTCGGAGAGGTGCCGCCGACTCCCCGGAGAGATTAGCGCGGGCGACCAGTCATACTCATCTTTGCCCAAAGAGGCATCAGTCACGCCCACCATTAGAAAAAATAGCCTATAAAAGATTAGTGCATTCAAAATCCACTAAGCCTCTAAAGGCATCACCTTTTTGCGCTGCTCTCAGCTCCGTAGCCCTGCCATCCCAGGACCGACGTTTGGCCCTGTCGCAACGGACACAATCATGTGACGGTCCCTTTCCAAGATCCGTTTTGGCAGAACAATGTGGTTTGGCCCCAAGCGGACTAGCCACTGCCTGTTTGAGATTAACCACAGGCCAGACTCGAGGCGCTGAGCCCGAAAGGGCAGTGACTGTGCAGGCCTGGAACTGCCATTCCCGTCACGCGCTGCCAGGCTTTCTCGCCCCCGCAAACGGTCCAAAGCCATGCGTTCGAGACGAGCAAACGGTTTCAAGCGTCGTCCGTTTGCTCTCCGAATTGACGGATGCCGAATGCGTACAGTTTTGGACAAACTGCGGCTTTCGGGAAACCGTGGGCGACGTGCAGCGTTTGGCGGCATTCGCGCGCGCCTCTCCCACGATGGAGTCGGCTTCTGCCAATGTCACGTTCGCCTTGCGCCAATGCGAATGGCGGCATGGTCTTCAGCTACCGAGACCAGATCTGTGTCTCCCAATGCCATCCATCACACGGTGGCGCGCGAATTGCACATCGCCATTTGGCTGCTGCTATACTTGTCAACAGAGATTGTCTATCTAAAGGCAATTGGACCGTCGGGTTATTCACAGGGTCCCCCCTCAGCGAATTGAGGCACAGCGTGCAGTGAGTGAGTGACTGAGCTTCTGAGCCGCCGTTGATGTGACGTGCCCTGGCTGGGGGCCGCAGCCGGCCCGGGGGCTCTGATGCCAGTGGTCCAGCACACAGTCCAGGTGACCCAGCCCTGTACGAATCGCCGGTCTGTCTTGTGGTGATCACAAAGGGCCGCCAGAGATGGCCTCGTTCGCTGTGCCTTGTCCTTGGGCAGGCAAACCCAGCGCCGCGCCTCGCCTCTGGCGCTCAGAAACGGCCCGGTGCTGGTGCTGTGCTTGATCTCAACGCCGCCCAAGGCTGCTCCGGCCTGCTCGTCCGTTACGCCTGACTGCTCGTCGCCTCCGTCTCGCTGCAGCTCGTCATGGGGCACCGTCCGCGGATACAGTTGAGAGCCTCGCAGGCTGCTGCGCCGGACGCTCAGAGGGTGGCATTGGGGCCTGTTCGCCCAGTCCCTCGGCGCCAGCGCACCACAGGCGAGCGTCTGCGACAGTTCGGGGTCACCTGTCCCGGGCCTCTGGTGGCGTCGATTGAGGGCAGTTGAGACGATTGAGCTGCTCAGGGGGTGAGCACCACCCAAATGCGCTGCAGGGTCCTCCCGACCCGCCGTGGCCACTGGCATTGGGTCACCAGGACACCCGTCCTGAGCAGAAACAACGCTGGGCTTGCCAACGCATAGCTCTCCGCCGCATGACCTCAAGACTTTTCCTTGGTCCACGGCCTGTTGCTGCTTGCGATGCCATGAATGAAACAAGAAGGCCAGGCCAACGATCGCTCACGAGCGCAGCATCCTTTCTGGCCTTTCTGGCCTTTCTGGCCAATGGCCGGCGATAGTTGACCGCAACGGGCCGCATACTCGTATTAGTGGTTTCTTTTTTGTTTTTGCTCTTGGTTTCTACTCCATTTGCGCTATTGACCATCGTAGAGGCTTCGTAGAGGGTACAAGAAGAGGAGAAGAAAAAAAACCACGCAGTCAATCCAATGGAACGAAGCCAAAACAGGCATCGCCACAGCCCAAGCTTGTTGTTTCTTATTGGGGCCCCGGAACGTCAAGCAGACCAAGCAGGCAGCAGTATTTCTTTTCCTGTTTCTTATTTTCTGGCTTCCTTGACTTCGGTGCCATTCCCCCACGGGGTTACTTTAGCAGGTATCACTAGTACTCATAATTTGTAAGGGCGTCTCATACAAGGACCGAGTACCTAGAGAGACTGCCACTCAGCATCCAGAGCATTAGCACGCGTGTAAGTCGGTGCTTGGCTTCATGTCCATTGCCCGCACTATTGCTAGGCCTCTTGGATCCGGACTGAAATTAAATCAAGCCGGGGGTCGCTGATGAGGCATCGTCCCTGGCTTTTGGCCCTACAAACAAGCTACGCGTAGTACCTATTTCCTAGTTGGCTCTCGAGAGATAATTTCCAAATATTCGGGCCCGCGGATGGTCCCCGTCAACGATTAGCTCCTGAGAGAATCCGGGCGCGTGGAAATTAGACCGCTCGGATCGCGATATTGCAATTAAAAGACAAATCAATCAAAATGTCAAACGCATCGACCCTGTCACTGCCAAAATTAAACCCTCTGACAGCGGGCGGTGCAAGTTCAATTCGGCGGACTTGTTGATATGTACCTATTTCTTCTTCCCTTGTTGTTTTCTCCTCCTCTTACAAGCCCCCGCTATGGCCTCCTGCTACTGCATTATGCGCAATTGATCCAGCGCACGGGCTCCGTTTTTATCTTAGTAAACTAAGCAAGGTAAGGCATCAGTATCTAGGAGATTTTGGGCGGCGGATGATAATGCAGGTAAGCTGAGCCAGAGCCACACGAGACGTAACGGCGCCGCGAGAGAGGCCGATTTACACCAGCTCACCGCTCCGTTGCTTGTTTTGCTTGTTTTCTTTATGCCTTCTTTTCCGTCTATACTCTCTAGTCATTTATTGATACTAGTCATCCTCCTTCCTTGATTAGGTATACGAGTAGTATTCCTTCCGGCAAGGGGAGGGGGGATTCGGTTGATAGCGGTTAAAATGAAGTGCCGGCATTGCAGTAATCATTGAGGCTAGGTACGAATGCTATTTAGCGGCTATCATCCAACACGATTTGCCCCGGAATGGAGGCGCAATTGACGACGACGACGATGCTGCTCCTGCGGCCATACGCCCAGGGCACGACAGGGGTCACTTTTATGAGTGATGCACGGGAATATCTCCGACAAGGTGGGAGGGAAAGAATCAGAAACGGATATTGTGAGGATGTAACGTGCCTGGCGCAGCTGGGGGTTCAAGGCCTTGCCTTATCGACAAGCCGTGGAGTTGGCCTCAATGCCTGCTTCAGACATGTATGTTGGTGTTTGCTGGAGCTTCAATTCCAGAAGCAGAGAGAGGCCCGCTTTTCGGATAACCGTTTTCGCGTTCGGCCACTCAATCAACCTACTCCGTACATATCGGATGATTATCCGCCTCTGCATAGCTTAGCAGTGTTTGTTTGTCGATCTACAGCGTACCTGGGCCTAAGAGCTACTGAGACTTTACGAAAAACAGGGCAAGTAGCAACCAAGCTTCATGCGGTGTACATCGACATCCATGCCACAGCTGGACCAGCACCATCTATCTGCCGTTGTGATTTTAAATATCAAAAATTTGAAATAAAATAAAATATATTTACTGACAGGCAGTAAATATATCATACAATCTGCCATAATATCAACTATTATAAATATCCACGCCAAAAGGAAAAAAGCTGATATATCACGCAGTCGGGTTTCATAGTCTATTCAGCTGCACCCCCCTTGGCACTACGATTTCTCTCGGAGGAATTACCCTATTGGAGTCAATTCATTTCTCTTTTACCTTGGTTCTTTCTTTTCTTTTCCTCGGTAAGAGCTGGTATTGATGCCCGGCAAGGTTACAGTTTAGCGTATAGACGCCACCCAAGAAAAATAAAAAACTTGGTCAGCAGTGGCTTCAGCTTCCCCAGAAAAACGCCCGTACTATAACAAAAAGAAACTTGAGATGTTCAGCTGCGGCACATGGGTTAAGGGAAGCGGCTGGACATCCGGCATCCGGTCGGGTCGAAAGTCCACTACGGTACCATATTAAAGTGTTTTGGAATATCAAAAGCAACGGCAGTGAGCGCCATTGGATCGTTTAATTTTCTTTCTTTCTTTTTTTTTTTTTTTTTTCAAACGGTTGGCGATGATACAGGGTATGAGAAAGGCATCTACGCGAGTAGGTACCTCAGGGAGGGGGGCAAAATGGGGCCATTGGTCTCTAGCAAAATCACGGTATCGGGACGGCTATGCATGTCTCTCAATAGTAAGACGCAATAGTGGAAGAGAGGGTTTGTTCCAAGCCACAAATAATGCTGCTGCTCCCGTGACTGGTTTTGATGTTTTAGTCAGGGGAGACTTGCGATTCGCCGCAAAATGATGCCTACCAAAAATTACATGTCTAGTTGATAACTGGCCAATCAGCCATCGGCTTGGACTCTGACAAAGCACGCTCTTCTCTTTCAGCTCAAGGTTATAACCACACATTAGTATAGGCATTCCCCAGTAGGTAGAATCAACTATCTACTCACTACAGCAGCTAATGAGCCAAACAAGCAAAGAAACCCGAGGACGGACATGGCCGGACTCGTCGCAGCGCTCGACTCATGCATGCACCCTTGACGCAAGTTTGCTATGCTATCATCAAACAGGATCCTTCGAGGAGGCTTGCCGCATGCTTCCCAATCATGTGTTACGGCCTGGCTTGCTACAAACAGGGCATGGGGCTCAGCTGTCACCGAATGAATTAAAAATAAAAATAAGGCATTTATTATACTACCGTATACTACCGTACTACTATTTACTAGTCCTCACTTGAGTAAACGAAGCCGTCGTCGGCTCTCTCATCCTCACCCTTGCCCTTTCTTTTCATGCTCTGCGACAGCACTTGGAACTCTCTCGCTTGGCTGCAACAGGAAAAGGAATCGAGCGGCATCTCAACCCTTGGCCTCCACACGATTGCAAAACGGCTCCCCGGTCCGGAGGTCCTAGCGGGTGCGACTGCAAACCCGCGGTGCGCCTAGCGCTTCCTCCCGCTGCTGAATCAAGCAGAAATGAAGGTGTGTCCATGTGTGCATAGATATGTGAGAGCGTGTGTTAGTGAGAGAAGAAGGGAGAAAGACACATCGTGATTGAAGGAAATGAGAATGGCGGTGATGAATGGTGACTGCACTGTGCCGTGTTGCAACGCTTTTTTCCTTGATTGATTTCTTTTATCTAATCTCTCCTTGCAGATGCGAGCGAGCGAATGAGAGCGGCCATCACATATTACTTATGGAGAATATCGATGCAAGGCATATATTAAATGCTGCCAGCTCGTGAACATTGTCCTTTCCCCGCTTACATGTGATAATCTCATCCGGGGGGTTTTCTGTATCTCTTCTCTTTCCTCACTCTTCCGTTATTTTTTTTTTCCTATTTAATAATCTTGAGAAGTGGAAAACGCGATGCGATTTAAACAGGCTGCATGCGACAGCATCTCAAAGCTTCCCAAATAGGGGCTGTAGTAGTCAGCCAGTGGATGAGTAACAACAGCAATAGGCTGGTTACCCGTTTCAGACGAAAGCCCGCCCTCTTTACGAGACGCCCGATGGCACGTAGAAGATTTTAATTACCTGCTGCTAAAACCGCGCGTCCGCTTCCACCAGCCGGTGCCATGGCTAGCTATGCTGGTTTAGCATTTGCGACCCGTCAGATTTGCCCAGCGAGCTGGAAACGATCGCAGGCGGCGGACTCCGCTACCTGTCATAAATGATAGATGGATTAAGCAGGTTAGAGTAGGGGAGAGATAGTAAAGGTGACACATGCCAAAATGCTACGCGGCAGATGCCTTTTAGCCTACTGCGGCCGAGTAGCAAGCCCGCATGCATTAAGTAGCAGCACTCAACTCCCTTGCCTTAAAGCCGTGGCTCCAATAGCGGCGCACACAGGCTCACACACAAAAGAGGAAGCGAAGTGCGAAGGGTGAGGAACAAAAGGGCTGACTAACCTATGAGCATGCTAGCTGGCAGAGCAGAAGATGCATGTGGTCTGCACCGGGACGGGCTTCCGGTCTGGCATAGTGCGCGTGAGGCTGAATCAGGCGGTGATTGGGCTTTTTATTAGGGGGGAGGGGAGTAGCATAGCAATGGATGGGACTATTCGAGGGACGCGGCTATTAATAACAATTGCTACTCCGTATATGCATGCACGCGTGCAAATCAAGGACGTGTTTTCTTGTTTTCTTTTTTCTTTGCTTTTTGTCGGAAAGCTGACCACTGATATTTGCTTGTTTGTTTCCTCGAGGCAAGATTTCCTATTTGGGATTTGCATGAAGTTCAGCTCCCGACGAAACGCAGGGGGCAGGGTATATAGATGCGGGCCAATGAGAGGACATATCACATCCCAGCCGTAGTCTAACTGGAAAGGAAGAATGAAAAAAAAAAAAAAAAGAAAGAAAGCAACCAAAAATATCAAGGGAGAAAACATTGAAAGAATAATGTGATGAAGATCCTGCTTTTGCTGTCTACTCCCCTATTTTCCGTGATTGTCGCACGTCTGTCTCGTTCCTGTTCTCCACGATTTCCATTTCCCCTACCTTACATCAATCTTTGTCTGAGCAATTGGGGGGAAAACGGTCTCGGGAGCTTTCATACCAAACCAGTCTCAACTCCACACCCCAGAGAACAATTCTTGCGTAAAGGAGACCTACACTGTTACAATGGAGGTTGAGACACTTTGTTGATTCAAGAGATTTGATTTCTTGTTTAGATCATGTGAGATGCAGTGAGACATACTATCTCACTTCACTCTCTCCGTTGGGTTTTTGATAGTACTATATTCCTGCGTGTTGAAATGCAGCATGGCGATGCGGCATGCGTGCGCGGAGGACGGAAGGCCAGCCCGGCTTTGTGGGGCACGGATCTGGCCGTTGGTCAGCCAGTTGTTAACCCTTTGGACCTGCTAATGCAATGTAGATATCCCTTGGGACCTGAAAAATTTGAAATGGGCCGAAGGAATATATTGATTTATTTCTTTTTTTTCTTTATTTCTCTTTTTTTCTATAATTTCTCTAGCTGTAATAACACGCATATATCCCTTCTTTTCAAGGAACAACGGACAGCCATGCCGCCTAACATCCCGCTATACGCACTTGGATACCGATTTCAGCCCCCTACACAACAGCATTGCTTTTTCTCGATTCAAGCAACAGCTACAATCTTTGCGCATCGACAAACGATGGCCAATCGATGAATAGACTAAATTAGCTTGCTGTCAATCAGTGTTCGGATCATGCATGTGCCGTATTGAACGCACAGGCTGTTGACCCAGTCTGCCTAGCAAAATGAAACTCTTGGAGGGGAAAGCAGAGACATTGCATGCGAGGGAGGTGGATCGCCGTTGACGTGTCGTAGTCAAGTTAACAAAGCTAATGTAATAATCTGATATAAAGTTGAAGTATTTTCAAGATATTTTGTCAAATATGATATACTTTGCCCTACTTGCACTCCACTGTCCATATGCGCCTTTACAATGAGGCTTGCTAAAGCCATGTAAGTAGCTTTATTTCGTTTGCGTATCACCTATCGTGCCCCTTTGAGGGTCCAGCCGAAAGAGGAAAAAAGGCTGCAGTATGTTGACTCAGAAGACTAAGATTGAGGCAAAAAAGGCCAATGCGAGACTTTTGACTCACTAGAATTGGGCCGATGTGAGCCCACGGCTTGTGTGTCTCTGGTGCATTCCTGTCCCTGCTGCTGGGACCTCTTTTGAGGTAACAATGCTCGAAATGCGCTTGGGAACGCCAAGCCTGGGGAAAGCATTATTACTTACATTGATGTATTCCCCCTTGGACAAGCTCCATTTGCTAAGGCGCCCCGGATCTTTTTTAGCTGCGCAAGCGTACCTGCCAAAGGCGCATACATATATATATATATTTAGATGCGGAAAGCTACCACAGATACTGCATTAAACTCCGGCTGAAACCAGATAGTGCTGCTACACGCTCATAACGTGCATGTACCTAAGGAGTGAGGTGAGGCCAGCCACCAGCCACCCTCTAAACTTTGACTTTCCAGTGCCTGAATATGTACCTCTCGATAAGCGAGAGACGATCCTGTGGCGGGGCCTTTGGCCCAGGGGTGGCGATGACTTGCTGAAGTGACACAAGAGGGCCAGAGACATGAGACCGCATGGAGAACAAACAACGGGGAGCAATAATTGAGAATCACGGGAGAGAAAGCAGGGGAAGGGATGATTGTTTTTGATATTTCAATTACATGATAATTAATTTTTCTTATTTGTTTCTTGCTTTATTCATCTCCGCATAGGGGGCAGTGGCTTATACCGCTGGATGCAAACGTTGACACTTATGCGTGCAGAGCGGTACCTGAGCTACAGCTGCCATATGCGGCGATTAAGGCACAGTAGCTCAGCCACCGATGTACTCCGCATTTGCAGTTTGGTGTCCAATCGATGTTGATATATCGCGATTGCGACGCATAAACTGGGGGAGTGCACGGTGTTTCTATTTTGGAATTAATGGAAAATCAATTTATTTGATAAATTCAAATCAAATATTATTTAATTTACTCTTTTTTTCTCTAATTCATCCATGTATTCGGCGGAATCTGAACCCTGAAGATCATGAGGCAAAGTCAAGTCGCAATTAGTCGTACCTTTCACATGACTCTAGGTAGTGTAAATCAGATGGATACCGTGGGTATCTCCGTTTAACAACAGAGCCATTGTCTAGAACGCGATCCACCAAAAGGGGGATCAACCACTGTGTAGGCTTTTCGTCGAGTAATGTAGCTCAACAACTCACGTGAATGCTTGTTCAAGACCTAGAACATCCCCGACTATTGCTTACGGGAGCTAGAGATGTTGTGATACCGAAGCAGACGATCAACTCTGGAATCGAGCTTGGCGCCCCATTAGTGCACATCAATTGCGCGGGCAGGGCAGCAGCAAAGCCGATCAACAAAAGCCCAGACTCGATATGCCCGCGTTGCCGCGAGTTGAGCTCGCTGCATGAGCCGCCGTAGATCCTATTCTGACAGGGAGTCAGTGGCGATATATGCAGCAACCATGTCTGTTTTCCCGTTACAACCTGCTAGATAGGGCAAAAGATGGTCTGTTTTGCCACCGGGCCGTATCTGACGGACTGTCAAAAGTACATGCATACAGTAAACGGCAGCATGGCTCCAATATTTCGCATAGCTCGGTAGGAGATATATGTCGGGCCGGGGTTGACGATAGCTCATAGGAGGAGGATCTATCTACTTTACTAGCTTCGCGCAGCCTCGGCTCGATTTTCTGATGAGGCAAAAATCCGCATGAGTAATTCTAGGCCCAGAGATCGATGCTAACACGAGCTGGTATTTGATGGCACGGCCTAGGTTCCAGGTTCCAGACTGCATGAAGTTGATTATCGGACGGACTCCCAGCTAGCAACATCACAATACCCCGTAAATGCTACGGCGGAGTATCGCCGTCAACTACCGCCTCCACGCGGGGTAAAACGAGGCCATTTCCATTTAGGCGCGCTTCTGACACGAGCACAATCATACAGCCATGTCGCCGAGGCTGAATAGCTCGTGCCACTGGCCCCTCCGCTCTAATTGCCACTTTCAGGCAGATGTTTGGATCGGGATGGAGAAGGCTATGATAATCTGGACCCTGATAATACGGGACAATGGAAGGGGCAAGCCATCGTTGGCTCTGGTAACTGCGGAGAGGGGATCAAGTGACTGCTGACAAAGGAAGACGGCACGGTGGAAGGGAACAGGCACATGACTTGCGCATTATGCCTTACTAAGGAAAAACGGTGGGCACTGGGCAAGTTTTGGCGCGTGCACTTTGTTGTAGCCTCGTCGATGGCGCTCTACGGCTAATCTACGGGTGGTTTGGCGGATAGCGCGCGCGCCACGGCGAACTCCCAGAGGGCGGATTGCTCGAAACGGTAGTGTAAGCGCCGTAACGGTACTTGCCGAAGAGGCGAGAGTGCAGTAACACGAATGCCCCTCTCCGCCAACTTCGGACTCATCGCGAGTGAGCATTTAGCAACGTTTGGGGTGTATAGTAAAACGGAAGAGCGACATGCACAAAGTACAGTACTGTACTTTCAGCTTTGTTACATATAAGCTTGTTGAAGTCACCTACCTACCTGGTATTAACGTTATCTCATACTGAGGGGCCCTCTTACACATGCGAAAAGGCGGTCGAGTTAGTTTTCCTCGATATGTGGCCCGCATGAATCAATGGGAAAAATCCCTTGGCCGATGGCCTTTCCGCTCAAGCATGAGAGGCTACCTTTTGACAAGGCCCTTTTCGGCCGATCTTTTGGTAGAGTATGTAAGAGGAAAAGCGGCAAACGTCCATGTTTAGTTCAACGGTCTTCTGGAACATGCAGGGCGGTTTCTTCAGCCAGGCCTGGGGGGTTGCATCGGCGGACCGTCTCTTTTCTCTCTTCCGCTAGGTTGTTTAACTCCCTCGCATCTGCAAAGCTAAAAAAAAAAAAGGTCCTGTGTGTACTGTATCTCCGCCGTACCGTACAGATTTTCACAAGTGACGACACAGCGCATTCTGCTGGAGATGTTTACATGCTGGCGGCCTCAAGGGGCAGGGGAGTTCATGACTCGGCTTGAGACAGCTGCGCATAAACGGATCGCCGTGCAGCTGACTACGGAAATGATTTCCATGTTGCTTCTAGAAGATTGCCAAGAATTCTGGGCACTAGGAGCGCGCACAACAAGTCATGTCCCCTCTCCTTCACTCTCTCTGCTTGCTATCTGCCTAAGAGAGGGGCCATTGGCGTTTGAAGCCAGCAATTTCGGCCCCGCAGCCGGAGTAGCGCAGCGACGAGGCTACTGACCTACGACCGGGTCACTTGTGGTGTTGAGTGAGCTGCTATTGGCCTTGAGCTTCCTTCTGGGAATGCAGGGTCTGCCCCATATCGTAACAGGTTAGTTTAGAGCGCGTTAAAAGCCGAGCAATGAACCGAGGACACGACTCATTCCTACTGATAACTCGCTGACTATCAAGGACCATGTTTCTCGGCTGTGGCTGGTTACTTACTGTACGGAGCGAAATACGTGATACGGTCAAGCTGATTGATGGGCGGAGGCTTGTGAAAATGGAGCAAGCTGTGCCGTGTCCGTGAACCGTGTGTGTACAGTAATTACATAGCAGTCAGTTAGCATCCTTATCCTTTTGCTTGTGGTTTCCATTTATTGCAGGGCTCGGTAAAAATCTGCTGAAGAAGCCCACAATGTTCTGCGCCACAGGGCGCATGTCAAATGCACGCCACCCGTGTCATCCCGAATCGATCCGAAATGACAGCAAAAGAGAGGAGAAACAACCAAGTCTTTTTGTGGATAATAATCCATCTCAACAACTGCAATTTTTTTTTTCTCTCACCTAATGCAGCATAACGTAAGAGGCACATGTCGATATTTCCCCTACGCTTCAATAGAATTGCCTACATGTGGGCACGTCAAAATCCACAAGCTGGCAATGGAGACGCGGACCCAGAATGAGCAGAATACTGCGCATTTTGACGGACAAATACATGTTGGCTTGTTCCTGTGACCGCCTGCTGGAATCGGGGAAATGGGGCCGCAAAGGGGAGACCGGGAAACTTCAAGACACGTGGATCCGTGTGCCTGAGGCTCCGTGCCTTTTGCCTCGACGATCCGGCAAAACTTTGTACTCTGGAACGGTGCTGCGGTGCTATAGGTAAGGGTAACAAGTGGTGTAGCGTGCAATAGTGCGTGGTCCCTTTGGTGAGGCCATCGTGAACTTCGGGGAACCTAAAGCCTGGGTCTGCCATCACCTGCCAGCCCGGGCCTTGGTCCGCCACAACCCGGCTCTTGAGGCTCTCCTCTCGTATTACGCATACGGCGATGGGCTCCGCAGAGCTGCTATCAAGAGGGCCTGGCCTGGCCTGGTTAGTGACATTTCATCACGGCCATAGAGAGAGGGCCAAAGAGAATGTCTATCCACCCGTCGGTGGACTAATCCAGTCCACATACTGGATACCTTGCTTAGGTACCGATACTCCGTAGAGATACGGTAGAGGCCTCTCTTTTCCCCTCTCTTTGCTGTAGATATCGCACGTTACTACTGTATGTACAATGCCCGTAATCGAGCGGATCCCCGATTCCCACCTATCGAGAAAGCACAGAATAAGAGAGAAGGATATTGGTTGGCTGGGAAGGGGTGATACGAAATTTGGAGCGCTAGGAAGAAAACAAAGGGCTCGGTGGGGACCAAAGTGGAATTTTCCAATGGTGCAATTTTTCCATTTTTTTTTCTTCTCAATTTATTCTGGCACGTCTCCGTAATTAAGCAAGCTAAGGAGAGAGAAGAGAAAAAAATGAATAAAATAAAATAATGGGGGTGCTTTTGACGCGAATCGTGAGAAAAAATTAAAATAAAATAAAATAAATTCATCTGGGTGGGAATTTATCCAGGCGGTGGAATTTCCCAGCCACTTAGCTGGCCCCCCTCCTAGGCACAATGGCACTACCGCAAATCACTTTTGCTATCGAAAACTGGATCTGTTCAGACTCCTTTGTTCCACACGTTGGAACGGAGAGCTGGCCCGCCCACTTCGGGCCTTTGTCGTGACAAAGTAGCTCCGGACAAACGCCGTGAGGGAGCTCAAGCTTCCCGTGTATGTAATGTGTGTTGTTGATTCAGGGTATGGACAAGGCGAGTCGACACAACGCGCCTTGAGATGCCAACGAGCTGGCGAACGAGTCAACCGACTGACTAAATGAGCGATTTGAACTGAACTGAAGTGATGAACTGATTGTAAACCTCCATGGAACGGAGTTGGCGATTGTGAGCTATGAAAAGAAGCAGTGGAAAGGCTACCGGCGTGCCGCGGTGTTAGCAAAGCATCGCCATGGAGCCGTATCCTGGCATGTGCACCCAAGTATACACCGGCAACACATTGTTGGCAGCCATCAACAGCAGCTTCTCTTTAGATAGAGGTTTTTGGAGGCATTCAAGATTTCATCCAACGTGCAGGCAGATGGACCCTGAGCAATGGCCATCCTGATAGGGCTGGCATGCTAGGCAAAACGCCCCAACATGCATGCTTTTCCCACGCGTGTTGAGTCGAGGCATGCATCGTGGCTATTCTGTAAAAGCTTAATGCTGTGCATTGCATGCAACGGCATCGCAGCCGATCGATCAGCCCTTTTACCCGCCTACACGCGCGGGAGAGACTTTGTTACCAGATCAAACACGATGCATGTCTACGATGTTTGTGACTCGTGGTGAGACCGGGGTCTCTGTACCTTTTTGTCCCCAGTCTCCCTGGTAAGGGAGTGCGAAGCAGCTATTCAGGCTTGCACGGCTTTCCATATTTTGCAATTTCATAACGAAATTATTTGGTAATCTAATGGGTTGCTTCATTACAATGTTGCTCGCTGGCGTACTATTGCATCGGGATTCCGGTGGTGAGGTGAATAGGAACTGTGTAAGTTGGTGGTTTATTGTGGTTTATGAGGATTAGTTAAGAAAAAAAAAAAACGCCAGGCAGTAGGCAAGGGAATGAGCAGCGACATCCAGCATTGTTGGTGGCTGAGAAAGAAGAAAATAACTAGGAAGAATTAAAAATACTCATATTAAAAAAAAAAAATAGATAATTTGAATAATTAATAATTAAATGCTACAGTATGTGCAATGACCTGTTGGCCCAGCAAGGGCAGTTATACATCATCCCCCTTCGCCCTGCAAACATAAACTCAATCGTACCACGTCCAACAGCATCGAAACATCTTGCCAGCTCCTACTACCCCGTATTGCTGCCAATGGGGTTTCAGCCCGCCGCCAGTCGATCACGGCTCCGCAAAACGGCAAAAGGAGACTTGACTTGGCTGATGCGGTTGAAGTATTCATAATTGCTGTTGGCCCTGCCCGTCTGTGCGGCCATAAGCTTTTCCACTTCCATCTGCGTCATCATCAATCGGCGACTTTGCATCGCTCCAAAGGCTGCGCCCGGCACTGGCCAACGACTAATCCGGCTTCAGGCTTTCTGAGTGTTTGATCTGCTGGCGACGGTTGACGATCTGTGCTTACAGCCCGATTCTCCATGCTGCATTTACGCCTCTGTCATGCGGCCTGCCAGGCACGGCCAGCCTGAGCCAGCCTGAGCCTGCAACGCCTCTGCCCCGATTCATCTTGTCAACTCTGTGGCCATTGTTCGAGACCAATCGCTGCTAACCAGGCATTGCCGGATGAGGAAGGCTTTGACAATGGACGGACTGTCCGAGAGGCATCGAGATTGGACCGCATATTGTCGAATGGCTCGAGGAAAAGATGACGAGTGAATGAATGAATGCGCAAATGCACACTCCATCCGGGGCCCCGGCTTTGAATCCCGTTTGGCAGCTCTTCCTCCAGACTTGGATACCTCTGCGCTCAGTTACGGCACTTGTCAGGAGCAATCGGGCGGTCCTATGTCTACCAACTCATTCGTTGGCTGCTGGCAGATGACTACATGCTGCATAATGGGGGCGGGAGGCGCGAGTATAAACAGCAGGATGGCAATGGATGAGGCAGGTATGTTTGTATTGGATGGCATGCCGCTGCACTCCTTGACCTGCGGTTTCCCATAGGCAAGCTCTCAACTAACGTGCCTCGTTTAGGATGACACACTTGTATCTGGCCTGCAAATCGGCATCGCCAACGGATGGTGGTGCCTCTGTAGGCTGTACGCTAATGTGGGAGGCATTGGTGATGATGATAGCATCACCCTGCCGTTGACGAGCCGCAGCTTTCTCAGGAGGGGGAAGAGCAAAAGGGAAACCGGGGTGAGATACAGACAGACATTGGCATTGGTCTTTGAGTCAACGCCCATCGACCCATTCATTTGTCTGCACTTCTCTTCCATGAGACAGCTTTATACTGGTGCGCGAAGCTTGTTGCCGGTCATGCGTCCGAAAATGATGAACTGGCACTCCCCGTGATAAGGCCTTTCTTTTTTTTCTACGATCTACGGTGCGTCCAGGCGCAGTCAAGCTCACTAACAGGCTGACACTTTTGCCTGTGTCAATGCCGGCATCTCTTTTGATAGCGGATTGTCGCAGCTATACGGCCATGCCTACTACCTAGCTGTGGGTGTTTGTTTGCGTTGCTCGAAACAGCAACTCAGACATACCACACGATGTTTTCGCTGCTCAAGTGACCGCCTACGTGGCGGCTGCAGGATGGCGCCCGCTCCGCCTTCCCCGCCCCTGATGATGCACCCATGGACTGATTGTCCAAAAGAGCTATCCGCCGCTACAGAATTCAGCCCCCAAAGGCTTGATCCGGTGGTGGAGGTGCGTCTTTTCAGCATCCAGTCGCTCCCTTAGGCTGTTTCATGACCTCTGGCCCAGAAGCCACCGCTGCTACCTGAATGGCCTCACCGACGATTTGGCGAGCTCAGCACAGACAGATGGATTGACTACACGCCCCTCCGTACCCGTCAGATGATGACTGCCTGCTGGACCCCGAGAGAATAGCACTGGACCCTGGATTGAGACGAGCCAAGACGTCGCAGCGAATCAAACTGTAAGTGCATTGGGATGATGGGCATATCAACAGCTCAGACGGCATTGCTCAACAGCAAAAGAGTCATCGTCCACCAGTTCGGCGCGGGCGGCTGATTCATATCGAAGCGCCTGCTGCATGCTGCAGATCCCGCAGCCCTCTTTGGGCGAGCAGCATGCACACAGCTGCGGACCGCAGGGCTTTTTCTGCAACAAGCGCTCGCAGAACTATCCATGCGATGTGACGCACGATAGACGTACTTGATAGTTGTCGGTTGTCCAGGGGGGATTGAGCTGCAGCCGTCCGGTCAATGGGCATGCCAACACCCCCATTGCGCTTTGCGGTTTTGCCGCGACCTGAGCATGGGCAATCTCGGTCCAAATTACGTTTCTTATTACTATACTACAAGTGTTTTCACCACATCTTTTGCACCTTCTTGGCTCCCGAGACCGCAGCAGCCCCCATGTGAACGCGGAAGTGGCGCTTCGCAATGTCTCTAAAAAAAAAACAAGAACCTGACACAGCGCGACCGGCCCGCACCCGAGATCATCTGATCGCACAGAGCTGCCTTGCTTACTTTATCGCAGGAACCAAGACCCCGTGTTGATAGGCGGCAATATACACATACCTACGCACAAGTTGGTGTGTGCTGTTGGCCTCACGAACCTCTGGGGCCCTTACAGCCTTCCCCGGAGGAGGGAGGGTGGTGTCGTCGTATGTAAGCCGCGGAATGTCACCGCACTCAGTGAGAGACGGTCCTTTTGTTCGAAACAGACTGGATGCAATATCTCCTTTCTGGTTC
Organism: Trichoderma erinaceum; assembly: GCA_026401215.1. Lineage (NCBI taxonomy): Eukaryota > Fungi > Ascomycota > Sordariomycetes > Hypocreales > Hypocreaceae > Trichoderma > Trichoderma erinaceum. Next base: position 223,961 of record JALIRY010000047.1, read on the forward strand.
TCTCGATCAATCCCGCACAAGGCACCGAGGAAGAAAATTTCTAACTCGTCACATTCACATTTGGTGACAAGCAAGCAATCTCCTTGGCCAAAAAGCACGCCATTTCTGCTGATGGCCTTGGGAACCCGCGTGGGGGTTTTTGATTTCCCACTATGGGCAGCCGAGCAGCTGGAAACTTATTGGTCGAATTGCGTCTCGTTTGAAGCGGACCAATTGACATGGCAGATTTTTCATTTTTTTTTTTCTTTTACTGTTTGTCTGCCGCCTCGTGCATGATGGCGCTGGGTGCGGAATACCTAATACACAAGTGCGGCTTCTCGATTCTGCTTTTCATCACCGAGGCCGCAGTTTTAGCAGCTGCAATAAATTTGTACCCGGGATGTAGACTATGAGGTTGCCGAAGGAGGGCACGTGTAAATCGAGGTTTTTTTCTTTTCTTTCTTTCTTGTGAAAAGTTCTCCGATATCGCCCGAGGAAGCTCGGCGAGAGGCGCTCTAGGTCGCCGTCCATGATCTTGTGAAAGAAATTAGGAATTAAAGGGAGTAATTCTAATTCATAATATTATCCGAGGATAAGCAAGAGCCATTGATGTAGGGTCAAGCATCTGATTTTGCTGAACTGGGGACGGGAGGCAGCTGCAAGGATACACTGTTTCGAACAACACAGCATCAGGGGTTAAGCAGTAGTAGTAAAGAGATAGCAGCGAAGATGGAAATGAAATCATCTTCTTAATTAATTTTTAGTGCCGTCATGAAATTATTAAATAATGTTTTTATTTTATCGTTAAATAGAATATCATTTATTCTCAGCCAAGCTGAGACTTGCCTTGCGTGGGTTGTACACTTCCCCGTCTCTATTCTCGAGGGTATCACAAACGGCAAGATTCGCTCACCGTACCTTGAGGAGATTACGTTGTACCTTGGATGATAGTTACATTTAATCCCTATATGTTTCATTCACATGAGCATCTCCAGCCAGGCAATTCCGGGCACAGCGTGTCACTGCCGGGTCAGGGCTGTCGGACAACATGAATACATCCACGCCATCCCAAATCTTGTCTCTCTTAATAGATTGGCTTGGAGAGATTAGGAGAAGCGGGCTAGGACTTTGAAAGGTGTGGTTGAACAATGTCTAGACGATCAACTCGTATTAATATCTCTTGTGTATGGAAGTACAAACCGGCTCTCTACTTTCATTTATAACCAACCAGTGCTTGATGATTGAAGCTATGGCTTTTTCTCGTGTATATGTGAAGGAGTTGTGGGATTGAACTTGGCGGTAAGTCCAGCTGATGAGCAGCTTTGCTCAGCTCCATTGAACTCTTCGTAAGTGCTACTGCGTGCCTGTAATCTCCAGTTCTGCTTGGACACGAGCTGACTTCTTTGTTCAAAGGTCATATGGCGAGTGTGATTGTGAGGACTGTCATTAACGTGGCATGAACACTCGATGTACGCAAAAGAGATTACGACGCACTCGGGCTACGAATCCCGGCTCAAAGACACCGAAGGTTATTCCGGATGAGTCTGTTGTCCGAGATGTTCCAGCGTGACTCTCTTGTTGTATTTCTTGTACACACGCACGAGTTTGATGGCGGTGTGATGTTGCGCTACCCTCTCTCTCTTCTCCTCCTTTCCCGCATGTTCACATCCTTTTCCTATCTGGACGCGGGTGTGAAGAGACAAAACACTCTCCGAGACCCTCTCTCTTTCTCTGTCCATTGAGTGTATTGGATATAGGCCATAAGACACGGCAGACGGGAGCCAACATATGCCCCACGGGGAGATGCTGCAGTGATGGAAGCGCAGGATCAAGAGAGCAAAAGCTCCGCCAAGAAGAAATAAACGCTTTGATCACACATGAGACCTGAGGATAAGATGAGAAGCCAAAGCCGTGCCCAACATGGGAAGCTGCCTCTCTGATCTGACCTTTGTTGGTTTGGCCCCTCCTACTGTTCGTTTTTTCCTTACCAACAGGCAGAAGGATGAGCGGAGAGCGAGAGCCGAAAAAGTGCCACAGTGCAATGAAGGCGTCGGAGCCAAAGCTGAAATGATAGGCAAGAGGAAGAGGGATGATGATCATGTGGTTGCGGTTGGTCCGAAGGCCTTGTCGTCTTGTCCAGGATAAGGCCTCTAACACGACACGATTTGATATCGAACCAGCTTGTCGGAGACACTACGACTCAGTCTAGATTCAGCGAGTAAGGAAAATAGAAGAAAAAGGCTGGCTGAGGAAGAAACAAGAGTGAGACATTTTATTTAAAGTCTTATTTTGTTCATCTATCATTTCATTCATTCTTAATTTGGCAGAAGTGTCTCTTCCTTTACGAGAAGCGCCGAACTGCCGGGGCAAGTATACGCGGGCGCAAACCGACTCTTTACAAATTCGCCTCCCATTTCGTGTAATTTCCGGAAGACAAGGCGCGGAGAAAGAAAAAAAAAAAGAACTCATTTTGCTCTTGTGATGGCCCAGCCAAAGGAAGCGAAGCCGTCATTCTTCGGCGACGGATTTTAGAAAGGGCCAAGGCTCGGGACATGAGCGATATTGGCGAGGAATTCAAAAACGAGCTGATGCTAGTGTAGAGCCAAGAAGGAAAAAGCCACTGCGCTCACTTTTAGTCCTTCACACGACCAACGCCAGCGTTGCACTGCGCAGCCGGTGAGACAAGCCACCGATTGTGAGTCTTTTGTACATTTTTATCTAAATTAATGAGATATTTAATGGTAAATTAGATTTATTATTTGTTTTCTTATTGGATCTTTTCTATTGTAAAAGAGACAGGCACAACACCATGTAGCAGAAAAAAAGGGCAATTGCTTTGGGGCCTCCACGAGGCCGTGTCTCACTCCATGACCACCCCCAAATACCTACTGCGTGTCTTGCTGCTTCATCACACCGACTGTTTTGGACTGCCGATTCAGCTCAGGCCGTCAACGTGACCTCTTTTGATATTACATTCGTAATATTTATTTATATCATTTTAATTGAATTTTTTTTCCCTCTTTTATCTAATAGTATGGTTTCCTCATTTTTCGGTCCCGTCTTGGCAGCCCGGTCCGTGCAACGGCGATAAAAAGCTGGGGAGGGTGGGCGGAAGATGTCCTGCTTGTCCAATCGCACGCGCAGTATCGTCTCGTCTTTTGATAAAGTAAGAGAGAGATTGGGACAGAAAAGAGAGAATAGTGCGTGTAAGTCAAGTAAGACCGGGCATCTGCTGTGTCACAGAGCGGTGATCATGATGCAACTCTGGAAAGGGTGGGCTGAAATGGAGGGGGAGGGGAAAATAGGGTCTGGACCAATGGGTTTGGAAAAAAGCTAGAAAATGTGAGTCGCTTGGAGGAGGGAGTGGCTTAGACTTGGGGAGGTGAATTGCACGAATGAGATGGGAGAAGAATTAAAGTACAGTCAGAGAGGATTTTCGGGGATGGATGTGTTTCTAGGAGAAACATGAATGACATAAGACTTGGCGGCACATTACGTGGGAAAGGAGGTGTCGATGTAGTAGGTGCGGAATAGTTGATTGCTTGACATTTTGAGTAATGACTACTGACGAGATGCAAATGATGAAAAGAGATCTCATATGAGTGAAAAATGGAAAGGAAACATAAGATGATGATGACTTGGTGATGATAAAGAGTAAAAAGGGATATGATAAAAGTGGTGGTGATGTAGACAGTGGCATATATACGGAGGTGGCGGGGTTGTCTGTTGTAAGTCGAGCACGTATGTAGCTACAAAAAAGAATCAAATTAATTGCAGAGTGATGCCTACCATGCAACAGAGATGATGTTATAGGTGCCGAAATCATCCCTCTGATGGATTGATCTCTAAATCATGGATGGTGGTATCATGCTTAATAAAATGCAAGGCTTCACAAGATAGTGGTCGCTGTATGTTTACTTCAGAATATAACATCAAGATGCATCTGCCGAAATATAAGCTGAGAGCGTAGTTATGATTGTTACCATCCTTCACCAGGCTTAAATATGAATAATAAAGAGATTGCAGCCGTCATTCTTTCCATGACATGTAATTGAATCAACTTACACCTTTGTTTGCTAGTCCCGTATCAAAGAATTTAGAACTCGCTAAATCAACGACATACCCTATATGCTTCCGGCCAATCTTTGCTATTCCATTTCTGAGCACATATCCAATCATAAAGTTTTTGAGCTAAAGATATTCATCTTTATCAAATAACTTTTAAACCCTTCTTTATTTCACATTGTAAGACAGAAATGCGTATAATAACTCTTGTCCTAGCCGAGACAGAACGAGAGTCTGCAATATGAAAAACTTGTATGGATATTACAGAACAAGCACCTACTAGCTATCAGCCAGGCATACTCATGAATCAAAAGATACACAATCATATAATCTATCTCTACATTCTCGCCTAAGATGCCTCACGACAATTGTCCAAATATCCTGAAGGGCTGTTCTCTTAGCCCATGTAAAAGACACTACTGTACGCGCACCAATGACATTTCTCTTTATTCCCCATTCTAGTGATTCGTAAAGCCTTGCTCGTAACTCTCCCCAATTACGAGTACAAATCTAAGCCATCATTTGCAAGCCCATTCTCCCCTAAAACAATAGAGCGTAGAAAGTCAATGCGATATAGGATTCGGCAGGGGTGATCCGACGGCCCCAGCCCCATTGAACCCGGGTTCGTTTCCACCCCGGCCGGTCTCTTCCTTTCTACCAGGGGGCGGAATTGGTCGATGCTTTGACCCTGTCTAGTTGTCTTAGGTAGTAGACTACTAGGTTTCTATGTGAGCTCTATAATCGTACGTCTTGGGTAAGTAAGCAATCGAGATACTCGTTTGTAATTGATCGTGTATGGCATCAGATGAACACTTTCCACCTTGGGCGATGTTTGCGTAATAGAGATACGAGATTACTCAGTAGATGGAACGGCAAGGGATTAACTTGCCCTTCCGATGGGGAAAGCAAAGTGTCAGATCTGGGCAACCGCCTTAACTCGGACCAAACATCAGCCCGTTCAAAGAAGCAAACAATATAGACGATGAAAAGTAAAGGCCGGCCGAAAGTGATGGTATCCCCAAAACGATATCATCCCACGTGGACTGCTGCAAACCCTGGTCTCTTCGTCTGCAAGACAAGGACCCCACGAACAACTGCCAAAAACACCTTGCTCTTGTATGTACGTACAAGTATACAATGCAACTATAATTGTACACTTCAAAGTCGTATCACGTAGGGATGCGAGTGCCGAGCGGCGTCGGTACTCGTGGTACTTTGCCGCACTGCAATGATGCGGCATGTACAAGTATGTAAGAGTCTGCATGCATGCATCGTCGGAGAGGCCGCAGAACCCATGAGCGTCAGCAGCAGCCCTGCCATTATTCTTCCAAATCGTATCAGTACGTTGCAATTTTGGAGGGGGGCTTATCCCACCCCCCTTCTAGGCTGTATCAAATATCGCTTCAGTCTCAATGCCCAATGATGCAGAACACGTGCTGTTGCGTTTGCAGCAAACTGGCCTCCTTTGTTCACAGTAATTAGGATGTGGCATTGTGTGGGGGAAATGAGAGTAGTAAGCAAACACAAATCATCGGTAATCCAATGATGAGGCATCAGTCACTGCTGGCTACAATCATCTCCTCTAAGACTGAGGCTTCTATCGGTGTATCCACGATGTAGACAATGATCTGCGGCGGCTCGATGAAATTGTCCGGCGGCAATTTCGCCGCATCAGCTCAAGAACCAGCTCCTCGCGGAAGAGAAGGAAATAATGCCGTCTCTGCTGAGTAGGTATTATTTACTCCTTGTGGACATTCTTTGTGGGGGACACGCTCTTCTTTTGCAAAAATACACATCATAGGCGACGGGGACTTTTTGCTGACCACGTCTAACAAGTCAGATTCGCTACAGTAAAGGCTTCGATCTTCGATCACTGTCTTGCTTTTGCCTTGTCTACCACCTTCTTTTGGCAGTGCACTTACTCTGGGCAATGGATAAATAGAGCTATCCCTGCACCTCTTGTTAATTACGCGAAGGCCCGGCCCGTACATGTATAATCACGTAACCAGCCTATTTAGCCGAGAGAAGGCTGCAAGGTAGATAAAATATAAGCCTCGAGAGCGAGAGCCCGCGGTGAGAAAATGGCTTCGGCAAGGGTCCGAGGCTATGATTCTTTTGGCCTTGTATCAAAGACATCATTTATGCGTAACTCTGCTTTGGGATGAGTGCAGATACAGTATGGGTATGGGGGGCTCGTAGATGGCCCGTCATATCTCAGATTGCTCTGCAAACCGCCAGGATGCAGGCTATGTATCCCGTTTCACGGATATGGTAACGGGTAACCATGGCCTTGGATTCCGGGCGTGGGGGTTGCCTCGTGCTTATAGATGGGGTGATGGATGCCCTTGTGCATTTGGAAGCAAGTCTGACGCTCGTTTGGGATATAGGTGGAAGGTAGCAATGCAGTGGTGGTGTTCGTGATGACGATGATGTTCATTGAGAAATGATGGTTTGGCGGGCAGAGCGGAGATGACAGTCAGAAGTTATGCCGCGTATGTGGTTACAGAACTGTCATGACCGTATTGGGGCCTTGTGAGTGCTACGTGAGGATTGATATCTGTGTCGTGTAGTTGCCTCGTTCGTGTCAATATAGGTATCTATCGGCTGATACCAGCGGTGTCTTGTAATCAGTCCATCAAAGAAGAAAAAAGAAAAACTTGAATATTGAAGGACACTCGAGTGAACTGAGCCGACTAAGCTCAGTAGAGTTGCTGCAACTCAAAATGAGCTCTGACAACATCTCGTTAAGTTATCCATATAGATATCTTTCCGAGATCATTATGCCATGGCACAACTCGACTCTCGAGCACGATTGCCACCGTCAAAGCTTTTCACTTTCTAATCAATCTTTGACAGTTTCCGTTTCAAAACTCTCGGATAGACACCCAGGTTTCCCCAGGTTATGATGCCGGTTCGATGCGCAAACCTCTCCATTTGTGCGACACGATACTTGTCCCAGGCGCACGGTAATGCTACCATGCTCTCTAGCATCATGGTGCCAAGGGAACAACGTTTTTATCGAACCACTGGAGTGGTTTGGAAGTGGTGCCCTTGCTGTATAAATATAGACGTCGCCAATCTGCTGCAACGCTGGTTTATGGAGAAGCTCAATTGAGACGAGTCTTCACGTTCTTCGACTCTTCTTTGGCCATGGCGATTTCAGATTTGTGGCTTTGAAGTAAAGCATATCACATGGTAGCCGATTGAGCTTTTGGCAACTGTGCTGAATACCCTATTCGGTATTCTGTCTTCGCTGCCATCTCTTCTTTTTTTCCCAAAAAGCAAAGGAGCAGTCTTCCTTGCATTGACCCCTAATAATATAACTCTGCTTTACAATCTTAAAGTATAAATATAATGCCCACTCAGCATTGTAGACGGTCCGAGAGCCGTGCTGTCAAGCGGGTACGCTATCCTCCACCAGACGGAAATGGCAAACCATCGTCGGACCGCCTCTCGGCTGCGCCTTGGCGCTACTTGAAACGTGATGATCGCCACGGCGACCCAGTAGTCAAGCTCATACAAGTACTACTACTGTATGAACATCTCGTATCTCTAAAGCTGTTGCCTTCATCACAGACTCCACTGCCTTTACGGTCGACCGAACCAATCCACAAAAGGGAAAGGGCTTAGGAAGCGGGAACAAGCAGATAGAGAGTAATGAGTCGAGGTGGAAATACCAGACCGAAGCCAGATCCTTGTCGGACCGATCAGGGCAACATGACAAAGAAGAAGAGGCAAAAAAAAAATCACAAATGTCAAACATATTAGCATATCCATTCTTGCCCTGCGCTCTCTGACAGGATAAAAATAATTCTCCTGCCTAGGAGACGTCCTCCTCTGCGGATGTCCGGCTCCTTGGCTGATTGGCAATATAGGGGCGTTTAAAGTGAATCATTGCTTAGGTTGCCAGGTTCAAAACTGTTCACATGATAGAAAGCCCTTCGGATCGAGGAAGCAGTGCTTTCGCTTAAGTCTCACATTTGGGGGGGCGCCTCTGCATAATAGAAGTCTTCTCGAAAAGACAACAGGGCCAAAGCAGTGCTGTTTAACCCGCCTCTTCCTTTCTGACCAGCCCCCCCAGTCCAGCCAAATCGCAGAATGCCAGGCTTGCACATGGGAAAGTTACCACCTCCCGACTGCCGAGTCTTGAAGCCGAGTCATACAGTATGCCAGGTATTGCTTGAAATGTGAAAGCCACCCTTTCCAATTCCGGTTCCACCAGCACAAAGCCAGGATGCGAGGTTATACCCAGGATAGTATGTCGATACATGACGTGCTCGAACTGGCCGCCACCTGTGACTGGCAACCCGCCACTTGTCCACGTCTCGTGTTTTCTGGTATGATCTTTCTTTCTCGCCATCAGGAGAACCGTGGTTTCTGGTCACCCTTTGATGGGTTGAAAGCTTCCAACAACGTGCCGTAGAACAAGCATACTGATAAGAGCAGAACTGGAGAAACTGATTCGCTGCGGAGGATGCGAATGCTGGGCGGCGATTCCGAATGAGCTGGGCAGGTCTCTGTGCGGCCCATAAAAGCACTTTGAACAGGGCCGAACGACTGGGGCGCTTCTTGTCATGGCGGAACTCCAAACCTTGTAAGCCCAGGGTAGACGTGTGAAGAGTCAGGGATAAGTTGAGCCTATTATTCTTTTTTTAATTTTTGGTTTTTTTCTGAGAAAAAAAGAAAAAAAGAAAAAAAGCCATTTTCATTTTATCGATTTTCATCCCAACCAGCGCCCCAGAGCCACAGCCTACCGTTTCGGACCGTCTCATTCGACTTAATCCAACCAACCAATGCTTCGGCGTTGAAGATATCAATACGTCTCAATTTTAGGTCGTCTTTGTTGTCGCCGTTCATTAGCGCGTCACAACGCCTAGTTGCAATGATCTTCGAGCGCCTGGACGCCACACCCGCGTGGCTTTTGATGCTAAAGAGCTGTCACTTTGTAAATATCCGCCAATCAGTCAACTTGCCTCTGATTGACAAATTCCGTTTTCTGCACCGTTACGGGTAAGACGAAATCGGCGACGGTTGCAGAAATCTCTTTGCGGCGGCATAGGATAATGTGGAAAAACAATTTAAAAGAATAATAAAATATAATAAAAATTATACATACCCATGGAATAAAATTAAGGAAACCTCAGTGGACCGCTAAAGAAAAATCTGCAGGCCGAGGTCAAGGCGACGGACCCTGGACTGATCACCACGTTTTTCCAAAAGTGCCTCCTTTTAGCACACCGGAAGGCATCCGGTGGCCGGGGTCGCACGAGCCCATGCTGAGTTTTGGCCTTGAAGGCCTTGTGACCTTGGAGCGATCTGGCTGTACAAGTACGGAGGATGGAATCTGTCTTTCCTTTTCTGGCAGGTTTAACGTTACGTGGGAATCTAATCGGTGGCACTAGCTTGTGCAGAGAGGAGGATGTCCCTGGCCTGCCTCGTGCCATTGGTTAATAAGGCGCTGGAATAAGCTTGCCTACAAGACTGGACGGAAAAATAGACTGATTATGCTATCTGCATTAGCATGGCACTATTGTTACATGAGAGCTTGTTGTGCTTACCCGGAGGGTTTTCGTAGACTTCTCGCCGACATCACTGATACTCGCTGCTATAAGTTGTTAAAACAACAATAGGAGTATTTATGGTATTGCGTTACCTATGCTTGATCTCCAATCTCGTTTCCATGGCGCATACACCCCCCCCGGGAGCTTGAAGCATGAAATGCACTGTAAAAAGAGGAAATAATGGCGCGCGAGAAGTGCTTGCAGGAGTGGTAGGATAGCCAGGCGAGCCATGCGTCTGGCAGTCGCATCGGATATCGACATGCCTTCTCATTGGACCACAAGGGGAGAGCCTAGCAAAAGCGGATAGCCTATGGGCTTGACAGCTGCAATCCGTGGAGCTGATGGTAGACTGCACCGAACAAGGCTGAATTGCAAATTGGCTCTGGTCCCTGATCGCCCCCAGGTGGATGCCTTGGCATGGAGCCCCATCTCAACGTTGCCATTTAAGGCTTGTTAAATTGATGCCTAATTGTGCGAAGGGCGTCGGCATCGTAAAGTGCCATTAGCATAGGCTTGCATAATAAGCACATCTATGGTAATCGCTGAGTCTCCATTGGCTTGGCACAGCGAGACTCTCCTCCGTAAAGGTGATAAGGCCGTTGTTGGCGTACATAACAACCGCACCCCCCACGAAGACAGTTGTACAATACGCCCAGATGTATTATCGATTTCTTGTTCTGGCAATTTTCTCGAAAGTCCTGTCACGGAATCCTTCCGGTTCATGATTCCTTCGACGTCTTGGTGGACTCCTGTATGTCACTGGAGGCACTTGCAGATGTAGATGCAGATGAGAAAATGGCTTGCTCCATACTCTCTCGGTTGAGAGTGAGCACTGGACAGATTCCACGAATCGAAGTATGAAGCTGTATTTTGGAATGCTCAATGTAAGGAGCATAATTCTCCATGAAAACCCGAGTGACAGCGAGAATGATCCTCACGCCCACCCCTCCATTGATTTTTGGGATCGGTCCATGTGGACGATAAGCTCACAATTTGGCATCCACACATTGTTTCCACTGTTTTGCTGTGATGAGAAATTCTAGGATTTCTATTGGCGACATTGAATGATCAACGAGAAGATTTGTGTAGCTTGACGACAGTATCTCGGCCTCACTTGCAACATGCCCACACACCAAGGGCTGCCGCCAACGCATATAAGCACGGCACTAGCGGTCGATCCTCTAGATCAGGAAGCCAAGTTTGCATCTGAGACCGCTTGTCGTACTCTGCTGATCTTCTAGAACCAAATTGTCAGCTCGTAGATGTGATCTGCACGAGTATCTCGAGAAACGGCCGCTTCAAACTGCAACTTTGCTTTCATGAATCCGTCCATAGCCATGATAACGTAAATGCAACCAATGAACCACGCGAGTGAAGATACCAGGAGTGGAACACGTGCATCCAGGGGCTGATCTTCTCCCGTATCTTTGCTGCGGAGATACTAACCTGAAGGTACTTTTTCTTGTACGAGCCACCCTACCTGTCCAAAACGGTTCGGCGATTTTGCGGGGGAACGAAGATCGCGACCAAAGCTGCCTAGTCCCGGGCTGCTAGCCAGAAAGTCAAGAAGCTGTTGGTCGCCGTTTAAAAAGAATAAAAAAACGTGGGAGATGGGGTAAAGACGCGATGAAACGTGCCTTTAGGCCCGCTCTTGAAGAAAGCTTGACATGCCCAGGCTGGCCGCCCGCGATGTGCGTATTTTTGACACCTTGTGTGGGAGAAATAAGAATGGGAACGTGCTTTCCCGACTCTCTGGAAATCTGGAGAGAATGCGCCACTGCAACGAGGCTGGAAATGCCACCAGATCAGACCATCGACAAACAATGCCACATTTGTCTGTCTCAATTTGGAATACACGAGGCTTCAAACGAACAATAGACACTGCATGCGCCTCTCACGTGGGCCGCAAGTCGGAGAAAACCCCAGCCACCAATAAGCTGCAGCGCCTCGTCTGACCTCCAGCAGGTACATGCCCTTTGTACACTTTCTATCCAACAACAGCCAACGGTCAAACCGAATCCAGTCGCTCTCGTGCCAGCTATTTCCCCTTTCGGGCCTGTTCGGTGTTCCCATCTATTCCTCCCTCTACAGCCTGATGCTGTATGTCCAAGTATGTATGTGCTTAAACTAGAAATTCGATCCTCCACACCTCCCTCTCAAGGCTTGACAGTCTCGCTTTTTGAGACCGGGAGGATCATTATCGGTCCCAAATTCTTTCCCCGTGGAGAGAATGAAGTGTGCTTTCTAGGTTCACTGCCTCACTTTGCGCGGGGGGCAGCGGACTTGTCGCGGGATCAGCAGGGTCGCATGAAAAAGCCGTAATCGTATGTAATCCATCCATACTAGCACACAGAGGAGAAGGGATAACAATAACCACAAGGATCTCGGGGTACACGCCCCCTCCTCAATTGAACCACCCCCAATGCCAAATGTATCATGGGGATGTCCAAAAAGTTTAAGAACCAGAAGGCAAAAACAGGAAGAGCATAATGCATTCACTTTGGGGCAAGGGTCCGATGGATGCTAGATTTAGATTGCGCCAGTAGCGAGGCGCGTTAGATATCTCTGAAGCACGAAGCACGCCTTTTTCTGAGCTATCACATTTCCCAAATCCGATTTTGGGTTGCCGTTGCATTTAGCCGGTAAATACATGTTCTGTCTTAGGTTAAAATACTTAGATAAATTGATAATATTCTTTTGTTGTTTTCCTTATTCTCTGTCTAGCTTATTACCGTCGTGTTTTATTTTCCACCTTATTCTCCGCCTCGCTTCGTGTAGCCGCGATCAAAATACGTACGTAATACGCCGGCCAGCGTCGATGTCGTCTGGAGGCCGCTCTGCCCCCTTTTCTTTCTCCGAGATGATGTATGTAACATTTCTCATTGTGAATCCAGCAAACGGCATGTAGCATTTCCCCGGACTGTCATGTTGTTAGATTTCACGTAATGGATTACTCCTTCTGCCCGCGACCTTGGTGCCAGGGGTTCCAGACGTTGTAAGGAGTATGGAGTATCACAACCTAGACCACATCAAGAGAAGAAGAAAAAGGTACAAAGATTTTTAAAGAGCATTGCATAAGAAATGGCATTGTAATAGTCGAGTAATACGTTTTCAAGTGAACTGTGTAATGTAAACTGGCTAATCAAGCACTCCCCCTTAATCTTTCTTCGTTGCCGCAGATGTTCCAATTCTCTTATACTTCCTCGGATCCTTCTTCCTCATTGTGGTTTTGTCTCTGTTCCCTTTACCCCCTTCCCAGAACCCCTTACCTCTCCTGCCAATCACACTACGACCACAGAAGCGACATGCTTCAACGGCGTAGTTTTGTTCGCGGCTGCAAAACCCGCAAATCATCCGGTTGGCCCACTCGTTGATATGATCCTCCGCCTGATCATGGCACTTGTCACACTTGTACACGCGGTTACAGCATGAGAAACGGAACCACCGATACGACTTGCGGTAGTGGATGCAGGTGCCCCGCTCCGGGAGCTGGTCTCCCGCGTGGAGCCCGAGTTTCTCTTGCTTCCGCCGCATTCCGGCCGCAGGCGGGGGTAGCGATCCCGGAGAGACGAAGAGGAACTTGACTTCGGGAATTTTGAAGGTGAATTTGCTGTGACACTCGCGGCAGACGTTGGCAGTGGTCTCGCCTCTGACGGAAACGAGGCCTTGGCTAGGGGTTGAGCACTTGGCGCACGTAGGCACGAAAGTACTGGGCAGCATATCTGCTACCTTGCATCCTGATAGATCAATAAAGCCAGCTCTTGCTGAATTCTCATGGACGAGCTGTTGATTGAACTTTGCGGAGAGAGATGTTGCGCACTTCTTGCAGCTAGTCGCCTTTTCAACTGATGGCTTGAGTGCCGTGATGTCATTTAGAGTCTTGCATCGCTCGCACTTGACGCTGAGGCTTAGAAGCGATATTTGTAAAAGCTCAATGCTGTGAAGTTCGACATTTGGAAACGATATCATAGTGCCGTGTTCAACTTCATCAGCAGATGGTGGTGCTCTCGCATCATCATCTTCGCCGCCCAATACCGCTCCTCCTTCCTCTGCGTCATCCGAGTCAGAGTAGCTGTCCTCTAACTCATCATCTTCATAGCCGACATTCCACTCAGGGGGTCGAGGAATGACCTGAATGTGGCCCTTTTCCTTGCTGAATGGTTGTGGTAAGCCAGTCGAAGAATCCTCAGGACTCTGTGGCTGCTTTCCTTTCGCCGCGGCCATCGCTTCTGCTGCTGCCGTAGCGGCGGCTGCCTTTTCCTTCTCAGCCTTTGCTGCTTGGGCATGCGCCTGTTTAGCTAGGTTGTGAAGGTTTTGAGCCAAATAGTTTACATGGCTCATGAGAGTCATTTGCTTCTGCTCCGCAGCCTTTTCTGCGAAGAGATCTTCTATTGGCTCAGCGTCTTCAGCATTCGCTTCATTTAGCTGAACACGCAGCTGCTGTAGCGGATACAAGAGTGGGATTATCAAGTGGATGCTGTTAACCGAGTGCAGTCCAGAGGGGAGCTCAGCACGGCGCTTTGGCTCGATTGGCAGCGTAAAGATGACACCATCTCCAGATCGACGAAACTGGGCCATTCTTCCCATTCTCGCCTCAAGCTGGCGAATCTCTTGAGCCCGCCTGGTCTTTGCGTCGGTGATTTGCTCTCTGGTATATGAAGGTTCCGGGATATAGCGTCTCGGGGGAGGTGTAGGAGCAGGGCTGATTTCCTTCTCCGCAAAAGGGGACTCAGCAACAATGGACGCTTGAATTTCCGCTGCTTGGTCGAGATGCCTCGTGTCCTTGAACGAAACGAGCTTGATCGTTTCCACTTTCTGCTCCGACAAGAATCGTTCCAGGTTCCTGTCTAGAGCATACACCAAGGCTAATAGAGTTGAGCTCTTCTTCTCCTCAGCTAGTCTATCCCAGCCCCTCTCAACATTGATGCTGAACCCTTTAGGGATATCCTTATTCCGGACTAGCAGTACCGGCCTTTCCTCCGGGTACTCTTCTGGAATGCGGACATCACAGTCCAAGTAGGGCAGTTCAAAGGGGAAATCTGGGTCCGAGGGTTTAAGCTTGAACACCAGCGATGTATCTCCCTCCGAAGTTGTAGATTCTTTGGGTGAGAATCTCCTCTTGAGCTGTTCAATCTGAAAACCGCGCGGGTCTTGGACCTGAGTTTCGGGCACAGGCTTGGGGACGACTCGCGCAGTAGAGGCACTGGGTACTGCTTGCTTGCGGTCCAGAGGGGAGCCATCTGGCTGCTTTTTGAGTGAAATCATGATGACAGAGTCAAATTAAACGAAGTCAATATGCTTATGCTGATAGCTGGCGAAAAACTCGACGGACGCAACGGATATTTGTACAGACGATTAGAAAATTGGGTGACAAAAGGAAAGCCCCAACGCCAAAGAACAAACTATAGAGACGAAATCAAGCTCAAGAGCTATGCGCTGTGATAATAGTTGATGAGAAAAAAACAACAACAAGAAACGTTCCTGAGCTCTCGCTTTAAACTGCTCTCAGGAGGCAAAGAGGCGATATCTTGAATGCTCAGGTGGGGCTGCTGAAGAATGCTGTAGCTGGAGTTTGGAGCAAAATCAGGCTAGTGGGGAACTTTGGAATAACAGCCTCTTCCCTGGATGAGTCACTGGCAGCAGTGAGTAATAGCGTTTGCTGGTACTGCACTAACGGTAACTTGGTGGACTACAACGCCAAGTACGTTAGTGCTGAACCTAGATTAGATGCACAGGATTTCCATATTTGGACCTCTTCATTTCGAGAAGCACGGCGAGAAGGTTTTAACATCAGCAAAGTCTGTAGTCATCCCATAGTGAGTCACTTTGAGACTAACTCTTTGAAGCAATTATCCCCTTATAGTTGGCGATTTAGTACTGTTGCTGTTGCTGTTGGGCGACGAAAGGTGCTATGTACATGTTGTATGGGCATGTTTTATATTGAGCATCCTACAGGTTCTTACTTTTATGTGGTTTCCATTTGCTCGATTAGGCACAGAGTTGCGCGCACACAGGCAATACTGGGTTCTATTGTAACCTCTTGATTAAGCACGGGCAAGGCATCCATGTTGAGCATCTCATCAGTCGATCACTGTCTATCATGGCGAAATAGGAAGGCGTCTTGGGGTACTGTGTCCATGACAAATTGGGCTGGTAACACAGCCTGGTACAAGCAGCAGTTCGTAGGTTGTAATCATGCAACATCTCCTCCTTTGTGGGATTCTGAGTAGTGTAATTGGCGATAAATTTGCGGGTAAGAATGAGTTATCTGGTTTTCGGTTGGTTCATTTCAGAGCCGTCCATGTACCCGTCGCGTGATTTCAGACCTCAGTTCGTATTGGCAATGGGGGCATATGGCTGCAAGTACGTACCTATCTCAACAAGTTACATGTCGTTTGTCTTCGTATAAGTATATTAAGTATACACTTAGAAGTCGCAATGATAGCAGTAGTAGCGATGGTAACAGTAGTACTAGTAGCCGTAACAGAAGTAGTAAAAGCAGCAGGTACCTCCAGTAGCGTATTAACATTGATGGTATGCCTAGTATCTTAAACTGTAAAACGGACTTTGGACAATTATCAGGATAATTTGAAGGACCACTAAAAAGAGCAGAGTAGTGCCCAATGCCTTTTCAAATGCTCGAGGTGTTGATGATGCCTGTAATGAAGTGGTGCTTCTCTGTCCTGCGAGACATCTCAGCCGCGCGCCGACAAGATAAAAATATTAAGTCAATTTTTATTTTATTTCTTTTTTTCTTATTTTATCTATATCTATTTACCATTATTTCTTTACTCCTCCTTCTGCTCGTTTATCCGGGGAAGAAAAAGGAATGATCCTATTTGCCTGATGATGGCCTTGTCAATGGAATGGAATGACTTTTCGCAGAAAAGCAGTCTGGTGGACACATGCAGCTGCGCCGCCGGTCTATTATGCATGCATGCCTATCTGAACACCTGGGTGGTCTTCAACTTTGGGAGTAGGAGAAAGATAAAAACAAAAAGAGAAAAAAGGAGGCAACCAAGACGTGGAGGGAAAGAAGAGAAAAATTGTGATGCAGCCTGAATCGAGACAATATGGAGACGAGTACTGGGTCTTGGATTTCGTGGGCAGATATCAAGGGCCACTGCATCATGCTGGCCTGTATGTGCCTGTGCAGCAGCGCCATGCCACGTCCAGACACAGCGCCCGGCAGTACGACCCGTGGAGATAGCTCCATAGCAGTCTTGGTCAGAGAAATACAAACCAGATAGTCACAGAGCAAAGTAAAGTTTGCTGTTGGCCATGGCTCAGTTGCCGCATGGCTGCTCGTCGTGATCAGACACTCAACTCACACGCAACTTACACGCCCCCAGATGTAGCACCCGGATGACCAGCGCGTATCCGCGAGACAGAAGCCCTGAAGAGGAGGCATCTCTGGCGGCACGAGAAGAACTAGCAATAGGTACTACTACTACTATGTACTGCTTACTACTACTACTACTAGCAAGTATTATGTGAGGAGTAGATGCTTGGATGCAGGTAATAGTCGGTACGGGACGAAGCAAGGAGTAGGTATCTAGCTTAGGTACAGCACTCGCACCCAATGGATGTGCTCCATACTTGGACATTTTCGCATCTGGTTTGTCATTGATGCCCCTTGTGCTCCATACTACAAAGGTACTACTACAGTCTGTTGGTTGAAAAGGCACCCTCGTGGTGTTTCGAGTAGCGCACATGGGACGATGCAATGGCTTTCGAAGGAGTGGACAGACGGAGAAAACAACCAACAATGCTCTGATCGCGGAGTAATTTCTGCTTCTTCTTTGCTCTGCTTTGCTTTGCATAAACAAAAGCAACATGCACACAATCCACAGCGGAGGGATTGGACAGCTGGACGGCGGTGGAGGTCTGCCAGCTCAGCATTTCTCAGGCAGATGACCTGCGAGGTGCGGCATGGCGGCTGCATCAGCGCCTGGGGGCGGTGAGAGGCGGTGCGCGAGTGTGGCAGGCAGGACTTTTTTTCTTTTTCTTTTGCATATGCATTTATTTTTAAAAATTTTTATTAATTAATTTTTTTTTATTCACAGCTGCATCTCGATAACCCCTGCAACACACGCCTGAGCTGAGAGGAGAAAGAGGAGGCCGCAGCATGGCCAAACCGGGCTACCGTCGCAAGCAGAAACTCGACGACGGCAGCGCAAAATTCGATGCTGGGAGCAGCCGGTGGAGCCTCGACA
Organism: Trichoderma erinaceum; assembly: GCA_026401215.1. Lineage (NCBI taxonomy): Eukaryota > Fungi > Ascomycota > Sordariomycetes > Hypocreales > Hypocreaceae > Trichoderma > Trichoderma erinaceum. Next base: position 241,782 of record JALIRY010000047.1, read on the forward strand.
CCACCTCCAATGCAGCTTAATATAAGAATAGATTATTCACGGCCGAGAAAAAAAATATCAAGATATTCTTGATTTTTATTTTTCCAAATACCTAACTTATACACCACCCACTGCAACCTCCGCTACCCCTGCTCCCTCTTTTTTTCCCTGGCGCCGCTTGGGTAGCGACAAGAGGCTGCAAGGCTGCTTCAACGCATGCTTGTCTCCTCTCTCACATGTCCACAGTAATAAATGCTGTGCTGGACGGGCATATCGACCCTACTAGACTAGACTGATGGAGAGGTACCTTTGTGAAAGCCCTAGATTTGTACTTTGCCGCCCACAGACAATGTAGCGCAACATCTCCAGCTTGCTCTTGTTCGTACTCTAGCTGCTTAGGGCACACTCGTCTTTCCCCGTCTAATAATCCTTCTACAATCAGGCTCGTCCGGCTCTGTGTTCCGCTGGATTGTGGCTGTCGGTTCCTTTTCTTTACCCAACAGAGCTGGAAGGGTGTATCTCTATGGGCAAATATCAGCATGAGCGTGAGCAGACATTTCAGCCCTCCATTGACGTTGGATGGCTATAGGAATCTCCGAAGGCCACTCGCGTATATCTCGTGCCCCTGTTCATCACGTTTACTTTTGCCTTTTCTCCTTATTTTCGTAAATTGAGGCATCGACCGTGGCAACTCGAGTCTAGTGTACACTCATTGTTTACATGTACCTATGTGAGTAACGCAGACTCTGGGGCCCTTCCCCGCAATAGCGTCTCAACGCGGCTATCTCCCGGCTCAAGCATCAAAACGGCCGGTGGCTGAAATCACAGGCCAAAAAGCGCCAGGCCATCTGACGGTTTGCTCGTTCGACTCTCGCCATGCAAGACGGAGCATGTGTCCCCGGCCACCTGAAGGGCTGCATGCTGATGTATGTGCGTGCGGCTGTCCTCCCTCATACAGGTACACAGACTGCCGGAGAGCGCAGCACGGCTCACTTACACACGTACACACACCAAGCTTCAGACGAGCTTGCTTGGGCGTCATTCATCTGATATTATCTGCACGTACTCCGTACGCCATTACTAGTATTGCTGAGAGTATAAGCAATATAAGTTGCGGGCTGGCGATTCAGGTCGCCAATGCTCACGGGCACCCTGTGCTGTCGTGTACATATAAGGTAACCATCACCACCCATACACCACCTGTAGTACTTGGAAGGCAGTTGTCATACCTACTATGTAGTGAACTCCGTTTTAATGCCCTGTTGGGCGTTTGTATCTACCATGTAACTCCATTACAGCTGCAGCATAACAACACCCGTCATCTCAAGGTGGCAAACATATCAGCACGAGCCGTATCATCGTCTGCCCAGATGCTTACCGGGCCAGCCATCACTTCAATCCCTCGTCATCGTTGCAGCATCCATCTCTTACTCTTTCTCAGGCGAACGAATGACGTACCGAATAGACAAATCAGTCAGTCCTACTAGGGTTACATACAAAGAGGCTGTCCAAACTATTGAATGTAGTGCTACGACGGTACCCGCCTCTCGCTACTAGCAATTCGTATCTTGGACGGAAGACAATGGCGCCAGAAGCCCGTCTCTGACTGGCTGGCCGTTTTGTACTCTCCTCGTAAACGGTCAAAGCTCACGCTCTGTAGCCCTATTCGACGAGCGCCTCAAGCCACTTACACGGCACGTCTCACGAATCTGGCATGTTATCACACCGGTCGGCGCCATCACATTGCACAACATCTCGTGCAATTTCATTCGAGCTCACTTGCGAAACGTGGACGACGCTCTCATCCCGATTTGGTGCTGCACAGACGCAACTCCCTTTTCCTGATTGAATCTGGTGATCCACGCCTCTGAGCCATTTTTTTTTTTAAACAAGGATAACCTTGACAATAAATGTAAAACAAGTCCCTTTACAGAGGCGCTCTTATCTTGTAACACCACCACCATCTATTCCAGCCCGCATGCTGTGTAAGTCAATTCGCCCGAGATGTCATGTATACATGTACATATGAACTACCACCTCGTTCCTCACCGACTGGAGACTACGCCTCCGTTTTAGGAATAGGTAAACGGTATTGTAAAACAGATACTACTGCAACTTGCCTTGGCTTTTGCATGAGTTTCCCAGTTGTTTGCTCATTTGCTCACCGGTAGTATCAGCCGCAGCTGAAATCCTTCGCACGTGTGCTGAAAGTGAGCAAGGGGTAATATTAGACCGTGATTATTTCGGACATTTCAGCTTTGACTTGGCAACGACTTACCAAAAAGTATCCAAAGATACAGAATAGAAGATGCTTTAAAAGGTATCTGATTGTATAAATCACTAGACAGTATCTAGAGAGAGAAAATTTATTATCAAATAAGTCTCGTGTACGCCAAAAAAAGGCAGGGAACTGTACATGTCCTAGGTCGCGGTAAGGAGAGTGCACAGTATGGAAGAGATACAGCAGTGATACCGTAAACACTACCAAAGAGCAAGGATCTTCTACGACGATAGCAAACCAATATGTTTGCTTTAGAGAATGGCTTGGCTAGCGCATAAACTCTTATATATCCAGCGTTCCATTCGGGGGGCCAGGAATTCGGCCCCGAGCGGGCCTCAAGTGCTACAAATTTAACATTGAGCGTCAATAGCTTTTTTTTATTTAAATGAAAAATGAATATTTAAATGTTCATTATTATATATATATATAGCTCTAAAATAGATAAATAAATAAATAAATGCATCATGCTTGAATTCTGTGTAGTTGCAACGTATTAAACGGAGAATTCGGCGGCGTCACCATCCTCGGTTGCGTGCAACGCTCCTCCCTCTCTTGCAGCAAGATATATATTGCTTGAGTGTAATATCTGTTGTTGGGTAACAGTATCTGCTTTCCTTTCCCACTTGGAAACGTCCATCTCCAGAAGAAAGCGAGGGAACTGAGCAGCTTGGATTGCTAGACCAGACACACGAGACTGATGTAGTAATCCAAGCTGTTCAGCCCCCTCGCTTTCTTCTGGAGATTGACGTTTCGATATAGACCCATAGATTGTTTGCGCCGTGATATGGAGCCTCCAAAATCTCCCTTTGTGTCTTCAATGAGTAAGCAGGATGGACACCTTTGACTGCTGATTATGACTGCCAAGAACCAGGGTATTGAGGAGTGGATACAAGTCTTGTAGAAAGTTTTAGCCAATTCCTAAGATTGAAACTTAAAATCTATGTCTGTATTAGCGACACTTCAAGTTGGAGGGGTATATGCGGAGATTGGAAGGTTTAGACTGGCTAGGAATGATCGAATTCGTTACTTTTGAATAGCTTATATCGGAACCAGTTACTGGAGCTGAGGCTAAATACAGTATTTTATTGAACAGACCTTCACGGCTTATATTAAACCTCAATATATACACCAAACATCTATACCTTCGTTTCATCCAGTGCTTCGCTAGTTGAATGTTGCTTCCGTTTTAAGATCCGAGGCGCGCTCATAGTGGTATACAGCCTGTTGATGGAGTGGTTCCAACTGCACAGTAGGCAAGGGCCAGAATATCCAGATAGCATGCCATATTTCCCGCGAAGATTGTACAACGACTTTTGCGTAGAAATGGTCTCGAAAATATTTCCATTCCTGGCCATCTGGTGCCCAGCATGCCCTCTCCACAAGTTCAGCAATGTGTAATGGAATGAGTATCAACGGTAAAAATGATGGAAATGACAGCGCAAAAGGACCTAAAGTGAACACACACGTTAGTTTTAGCCGACATCACATCAAGCATGCGTGAAGAGTACCGTACATATCAGTCCCAAATACATATCCTTTAGCCAGAGCTGACCCCAGCACATAAGGCAGAACGTTGATAGAATAGGCCACTTGGAATAGAAGTCGTAAGGTACAGCAAGTGGAAGCGAGCTGATAATTGCCAGTTGCAAGAACTCCAGGTGCAAGATCGGTTCTTCACCAAATACATACAGTCTGAAACTGATGTACATGCTTATGTGGGATAACCAATTCCAAATGAGACGCAAGATATAATAAAACCGGAAAAGTTTGGACTTGAGAGAGTGGGAGTTGAGTTGTATTTCCTCCGGCACAAACGTGAGGCGAGAAACCATTTGGTGTTGAAAAATGGCCCATGCTATGCTTCCAACGACAAGTAGAATGTCGAATAGGCCAGACAGTATAGAACCCAATAGAATTACAACGTGTGGTTTATAGGATTCGAGATTGAGACAGATTAAGATTTCGGCTAGGAGGGCATTGGTGATGTCGAGATCGATGTAGCCAGATATTGCGGCTAGGAAAACGTTGTTGGTGTTGCCCACATAAGAATCTGGTAATTCGGCCATGAATGTGCCGTTGGTAATTTGTATAGAGACCATGTCCATATTGATAGTGATGGCTGGTCTCTGTTGAATCGAATAATGGAGCTGGTTAATCCGCGATTGAAGAGATGGAGATGGTATGCTGGGGATGAGATGTTGGAAGGATGGAGTGCTTAGGAAAGGCGAGATATATAACTATTTGGTAGAGGGCCATGAGGAATCAACCGAAGAGTAAGGCTTTGTTAAATAATCCCTCGCTTGCCAAAATGGCAGATAAGGGTGTGGGGGAAAAACGCTAGATTCAGCCAGTTTGGCCATGAAGATCCAACAAGCCGGGCCATCCAGGTTATTTAATAAGGTTCATGATAAATTTTCCACGCTGAAGATAAAGTTCTTCGCCGATGGCCCACAACAAGACGCTGTAGCAACGAACAAGCCGCTTATACGGAAGCGAGCCTTGAGTTGCAGGTATAAAGACTCTTGATGACCCCTCCTTGGAAGATGGGTGAAAAGTAAATGCTGTGCCAGCAACTAACATCCTGAATTTCAAGGATTGCAGCGCGACACATTGGGGTGGCATACAGATTTTTGTCATAGCGATGACGGCAAGGTCTTGAACTCACCGTTGCTCTCCCATTTCGCTTACCTTCAGGAAGTGCAGCGAGGATAATGACTTGATTCAATGCCCCAATTCACCAGATGTGGACGAAATTTGAACAACATGGCAGGATCTCATACTTGAAAATGGCGAAGGAACTGAACAACGTCTTTTATCCGAATCTGAGTATAGAGAGGATGATAAAAGGCGTCAGGGAACGATATGCGTCTTCCACCAACGTGATAGTCGATTAAACCCATGTTCTGCGACTTTAGGGGCACATAGAGGGCTAAATTTACGGACGAGAATATAGAGCAAAGCTTCAAGCTATCTTAAACCACTTAGATATCTAATGATAAGGGAGCAATACAGTACACTCTGCTTGAACTGCCCGGTCGATAAAGTGTCCCTACATGGTCTGGCCTACCAGGGTGGAATTCTATAACTATGACAATTTATTTGGAGTTCGAGAAGTACATGGCGCCAACCTCACTAATTAACATATATTTTAATTAATATAGATGAAACATGAGCCCATATGAACTTTGTAGATTGATTTAGATTATCAGCTCGCGGTGACGAGCAAATTGGTTTCTATTTGACCAACCATGCTTTTTAATATGAACCCCTTATCTATGCTCAGCTTGAAGCTCCTTAGAAATCGTTATCCTCAGCGCCAGACACAATGACATTGTTAACCTTGAGAACCATTCGGCACAGCTGTGTAGCCAACTGCAGCTGTTGCTTCTTGCTAATCAACGGATCAATGACAAAAGCGGACTTCATGTCGTTATCGCCACGTCCCATGCAGTCAACACCAAGCTTTCCTCTGTTCTCGGGGCCAGCCTTGACCTGCTGGCTCTTCACTTCTGCCAGGGTTGAGATGGAGTTAAGACCGCTGTTCTCGGCCAGGGCCATGGGGACGGCATCCAGGGCCTCAGCAAAGGCGCGCATGGCATACTGTTCCAGGCCGGGAGTCTTGCCTGCAGCGTCCTCTACTGCCAAGGAGCAGGCAATCTCTGCGGCACCACCTCCATATACGACTCGGTTGTCCCTTACCAAGTTTCTTACAACGCAGAGAGCGTCATGGAGAGAACGCTTAGCCTCGTCAATGATCTAGATATATCATGTCAGCTGGGTTTCGATTAAGCGGAGAGTCTGTTCATCATACCATCTTGTTACTTCCTCGTACGAAAACAGTCACAGCCCGGGTGTTGGCGCACTCTTCGATAACCAGCATCTTCTCTCTTGTTGTTCCGAAGGACATTTCTCTGACAATGCCAGCAGAACCCAGCTTCTCGGCCTTTAGGTCCTCAAAGCGAGGCACTATCCTGCCATTGGTTGCAATGGCAATCAGCTCAATCTCAGGACCACCAACCCATCGAACAGCGGGGAGCTGGTTCTGGAGCAGTAGGTGGTTGGCCTCATCGTCGAAACCCCACTGGCAGATGGCCAAGTTGGCGCCGGTATCCTTGATCTGTTGAATCATCTCTATGAACTTGTCCTTCTCGTAGTTTTGTAGCTTCTTGAATTCTTCCACGCTTGTGATATCGAGGTGGTGCTTGGTCTTGGGCTTAGGAGGCTCGAAAGCGCATGTCAAGATTGCAATCTTGGCATCCTTGACTTCTGAGGGCATTTGAGGGTGAGAAAAGTCCTTGTCGATAATCACACCCTTGACAAGGATAGTGTCTTCGAGAGCGCCGCCGACCTTGCCATCAACCTTAATCAGCTCAAAGTCCACATCCTTGCGCTCAAGATCAGCCACCGACAGAACCGCGTCAACGGCAATCTTGGCGAATTGGTCATGGGCCTTGGAGACGATCTTGCTTCCCAAACTCGTCCGCGCGACCTTGAGCAGGTTGGTAGTCTCCTCCTTTGTAAACTCGATCGTGTCTGAAATCTTGTCCAGCTCGGCAACAGCAATGTCGCAGGCCTGGTCGTAGCCGTCGGCAATACGGATAGGGTGAATGCCCTTGTCGATGAGGTCGGCAGCCTGCTCCAAGAGGGCACCAGCGAGGACAACAACACCCGTTGTGCCATCACCAATTTCCTCGTCCTGTGATTTTGACAGCTCCACTAGCAGCTTGGCAACGTGGTTGCTGACATCCATCTGTTGGAGAATAGTGGCTCCATCGTTCGTGACCGTGATGTCGCCGTCAGGTGAGATTAGAATCTTGTCGAGACCGCGAGGACCGAGTGATGTCTTGACGATGTTGGCGACCGTTCGGGCAGCGAGGATATGTGACTTGACAGCTTCGTTGCCAAACTGGCGCTTCTTCTTCCCCTGACTAGACCGCTGTTAGACAGCAGGCAGCTGCACACGAATTTCCGAAACTTACTCTCTAACGACAATGAAGGGCCGACCCTGCTCATCCTTCATCACCGCCGCTGCGCGCTGAATGTTAGCTGCGATTGTGCGTGGCCATATCCGGGTCCTGGGAGCCTTTACCGTTGGAAACATCTAGATCTAGAGTGCGTACTTGTTAGTTTGAATGCCCCCCCTGACCATGGCCATCGTTTGATTTGATCTCGACTTACTCAGCGACATCTTGGCTGGGGGAAACTTGTTGTCGAATTTGTACAGACAAATGGAAATCAATCAGTCTCTGCACCAAAATAATTACCCCCTTGATTTGGTGACAGAGTATAGCTTCGAGCTTTCCACGATTGTGCCCGAATTTTTCGACCACTTGGGGGAGTTGCCTACAACTCCCACTACAAAGGGTGCGGGACACGGACAAAGTAAAGTCCGCCTACCGGCACCCCGCCATATTATCAAGCTTCTGGAATTGCCCCTCCATGACTTAATCCGGCGGATGGAGCACAGTTGCCCCTCACGACCAGCGACTGTCTTGGAAGCTAAAGGATCGCTGGGCTGCTTTCCGCACGGTTTAAGGTTTAGTCGTTCATTGTCGGCATTTGACTTTTCATCTCTTTTGGTTTTGAAATTTATTTCCAATATTGACTGAAGCTTGTATAATTATCGCGAGGCATATTTCTAAAACTTTGATGCTGCGCGGTGGCGGCTGTGACAGCGTCTGCCTAATCGATCAATGAGTCAACCCCGAGTGTTCGTCATACAAAGCAGCTAGTCCCGGGAAAACGTTCGGCGCCGGCAGCCAGATCAACCTTTCAAACTCACCCACCAAGCTCAACATTGCACGCATTGCTCTATATACAAACTCGAATAAACTCGAATAAACTCGAAAAGGCACTCGTATACGCCGTCGCAATGGCGCCGCCGACCACATACGACGACGACGACTTCGTCGACCAGTATGACGACTTTGAGGAAGAGGACGAAATGAGTGCCGAAGACAAGGTTGCGATGCAGCAGGGGACCGCAGAAGTACAGAAAGCGCTTGGGACGGAAGCAAGCAAAGTCACAGTTGCGCAAATCCAAGAAGCTCTATGGCATTACTACTACGACATCGATAAATCTGTCGCCTACCTGACAAAGACCTTCATTGCGCCAGCTCCAAAAGCAGCTCCCAAACCAGCGCCGAAGAAGGCACCTGAAGGTAAGACTGGCGCGTTTCCCTTACCAACCAACCAAGCCCTGTTTTTGCGAACCTTTGAAGCAAACCGCGAATCGCCTGAGCACGATGCATACTCGACAAACCTTTATGGCATTCCACTTCATACACGCTTGTTTCCCGTTGTAGAGAAGTCTCGGATATCTCCAACGTTTTTCGACGACATGCCCTGGCTAGAGGTACCGAAAGAACGAGAAGCCATATTTATCGAGCCACCACGAGCTGTTGGAGGGCTCTTGGGAGGCAGCAGTTCCGCCCCTAAGATGTCCAAGCTCCAAGCACTGGCCGCGCTTCGCAAGAAAAAGGCTGAAGAGAAGAAGGATCAAGAAAGAGTTACTCCGCCAGAAGACGAAGTATCGAAGCTTTCGCTTTCTGATAGTCGCAACAAAGAGAATACCAGCCTTAGCTCGAAGCTTAAACGCGACTCAGAAGACGCCTCTAATGCGCTGGTGCAGGAGGAAGAGATACCAAAAGGCATCGTTGGCAACTCTGTCAGGGGACACGCCGGTTTGCCAGCCACCAATGAGAGCGAACCCAGTGTCGATACCAAACCTGAAGAGGAGCCGGTAGTGAGCCATAGCCATGCTCCTTCTGCATTCGCGCGCACGCTTTTCGGCTCGGCTCTGGAAGCAGACCAAAAGCAGAGGCCTCATATTTTTGCAATGCCATACACCCAATCTTCCTCTTTCTTAGCCAACGCCTTCTCGGAGCCCAGTCCAGACGATATTGTGCTCGCAGCTCAGGCGAAAGGTTCGAATTTTGCTAAGGCGAAATGATGGGCTAATTCTAATTATTCAACCAGCGGGAAAGAAAACTCCAGCCACGCCGAAAACCACGAAAAAACAACAAAAGAACGAGGAAGCAGCCAAAGAGAGCGGGCTTGCGAGCAGCGTCTCAAGTCTTAAGATTAACGACGGGCCACCGCCTAATAGCAAAGGCCTCGATGTAATCAAGGAATTTGAACAAAATGCTAGCAAGAGGAATGCTAGTTTCGTAGTTGTTGGTATGTCTCATTATGCTATTGCGAGAACGATTATCGTCTTGAGGTGAATGTTACTGACTATTGCTTAGGACACGTCGATGCAGGCAAGAGTACATTGATGGGCCGACTTCTTCTAGAGCTGAAGCTTGTTGAGGAGCGCACAGTCGACAAATACCGTCGACAAGGTGAAAAGATTGGAAAGCAATCTTTCGCCTTGGCATGGGTCATGGATCAGCGAAGTGAAGAGCGAGATCGAGGAGTGACGATAGATATCGCCACCAACCATTTCGAGACTGAGTCGACAAAGTTTACAATCCTAGATGCTCCGGGCCATCGAGACTTTGTGCCCAATATGATTGCTGGCGCTAGTCAGGCAGACTTTGCAATCCTTGTTATCGATGCCAATACTGGAGCTTATGAGAAGGGGCTGAAAGGCCAAACACGAGAGCATGTTCTGCTTTTACGGAGTTTAGGCGTTCAACAGCTGATCGTTGCTGTTAATAAACTCGACATGGTCGGGTGGTCCCAGGATCGTTTCCAAGAGATTTCAGAGGAAGTTTCAGGGTTTTTGACTGGCCTCGGGTTTCAAGACAAGCACGTCACGTTTATTCCTATATCAGGGTTGAATGGAGACAACATTGTCAAGAGAACAGAAGATGCTGCTGGACTTTGGTACAAAGGACCTACTCTAATAGAGGGCTTGGAAGCATCTGGGCCGTCAACCGCACGAGCTCTAAAGAAGCCCTTCCGGATGGCGATTTCCGAGATTTTCCGCTCGCAGCAGGGAACAACGACTCTTGCTGGCCGTATAGACTCTGGTACCATCCAAATTGGAGATGCTGTGCTGGTGCAGCCAAGCGGGGAGTCGGCGTACATCAAATCTATTATGCTTGATACCGATTCCAAAGACTGGGCGGTAGCTGGCCAGAATGTCAGCGTTGCCTTGACGAATATTGATCCGATTCATATTAAAATCGGCGACATCATTTGCCACACAACGGATCCCATCGCTGTTGGCGACACGTTTACTATGAAAGCCATGGCATTTGAGCATCTGATGCCGATGCCAGTGGATCTTCACCGCGGCAGACTCCACGCTGCAGGCCAGATTCAATCAATAGCGGCTACTCTCGACAAGGCTACAGGCGAAGTAGTCAAGAAGAAGCCCAAGGTTGTGCAGCCCGGAGGAGTGGCTCGGATTTTGATCAAGCTGGAGGCAAAGGTTCCCCTTGAGGCCGGACAACGAGTTGTTATACGAAGCGGAGGTGAAACCATAGCCGCAGGCTTATTAGAGTAAAACTAGCATTATTGTCTTTTTACTTTTCTTTCTTTGGATTACAGGTATAGACTGGGGATATTTTGCGACAAAAAAAAGGCAAAGGGGCGCTTGTTAGATAGTACGCGTATACCAATATCGAAGTGCCATATCTGGATGAAGACGCCGATATTGAGAGATTTTCCTTTGCTATGAAATTGAGCTCATCAACCATCACAAATATGACAAGGCAGCGAAATAGAAGCATCCGTCGGTAGCCTTGCACACTAGGTATCTAGTATAATATGACGTGTAGAAATGTTCCACTGGCATGAAGTTGATACCACGTAGCCACAGGCTAGGTACTCCGTAGTATATGTGGCAATCCACTTATAGAACTTCAGCCTCATTGTGGCAAATCTTAACTTGACAGCAGAGCGTTTGCCTCTACAGTATCCACTAGAAAATGCCGAGTGCTGAAGCGGAGAAATGGCTAGTAATGCATTTGGCCTGAAGGAGGACTGGCGCTTGTCACACCGGATACGAAACATTATAAGCATAAGCGAACTAAGTATACATAGAAGGCAAGAAAGAAAGGCAGCTTGCAAACATGGTACAACGTGGCCAGAGCGCTTTAACAGCAAACAACTTCCTGTTCCGTGATGAGATTGTGCCTAATACCAAGACTCGGTCCCATTTTGCCAGCCGCCGAACTCCATAGTTGTAGCTCTGAGTCACGCTACTGGAATAGCATCGAAATTCCTCCGTCAGCGTCTCATATCAAAACCCAGAAGCGTGGCCTCTTCGGCCTGGAGGCTGGAGGGGCAAAATGGAGAACGTGTGGCGTTGGTTGTTCACAGCACCTCCAAATAGGTAGGTGTGGTGTTTGGAGCCTCTTGGTAGGCTGTCAAAAATGCCCGGCGAGCAGGTACAGGGCGCCATGTGCTCCGTATCATTGACGGAAATACACCGTATAAATGTGCCTAAATCTGCGCGACATCACAGTACGCAGATATAAGACCCCTGTCACGTGCGGGGCAGAAGGTTCTGGGGACCCTGTTTGGCTCGCGCAAGGGACCCGTACCTTGAACTTACCTGAAATCTGGCCTTTTTGGAGCCTTCTGGACACCTCAACTTTTTCTGGGGCAGCATTCATAAAGTGGCCGATCGTCGCCTTCTCTTCTCCAACCCATTTTTCCTTTTTTCTCTCCAGCAAAGATACCCCCTCGCCTGGTGAACACGCCTGGTCTGAGGAAACAATTGAGCTCGCTGCGTTTGATCGCTGCGCATTTTCCTTTTCTTTTTTTCTTTTGAGCTGGTAACCGGGCTTATACGTGCGCGGGGTACATAGGTCGGCGCATACTTTTCAAAAACCACATTCTTCACAATGGCTCGTTCACGGAGCTCCCTGGCCTTGGGCCTGGGTCTGCTCTGCTGGATCACCCTGCTCTTCGCTCCTTTGGCCTTTGTTGGAAAGGTCAATGCCAGCGATGATGCGGACAACTACGGAACTGTTATCGGTATAGTAAGTGAAGATGGACAAGGCTGAAGACAACCCCCCCCATATTAACACGTTTCCTTTATTAGGATTTGGGTACTACCTACAGCTGTGTCGGTGTGATGCAGAAGGGCAAGGTCGAGATTCTCGTCAACGATCAGGGTAACCGAATTACTCCTTCCTACGTGGCCTTTACCGATGAGGAGCGTCTGGTTGGCGACTCAGCCAAGAACCAGGCCGCCGCTAACCCCACCAACACCATCTTCGATATCAAGTCAGTCAAAGCCCTTTAATGCACGTCAAGATGTATATGGGAACATTATCGCTAACAGTTGCGCAGGCGATTGATTGGTCGCAAGTTTGCCGAGAAGGACATCCAGGCCGATATCAAGCACTTCCCCTACAAGGTCATTGACAAGGATGGAAAGCCCATTGTTCAGGTCCAGGTGAACGGCGAGAAGAAGCAGTTCACCCCTGAGGAGATTTCCGCCATGGTCCTTGGCAAGATGAAGGAGGTTGCCGAGTCCTACTTGGGCAAGAAGGTCACCCACGCCGTCGTCACTGTCCCCGCCTACTTCAACGTAAGTTCTTCGTTTTGATATTGAAAAAAAAAAGCAGCATCGTGCTAACAGTTTTTCAGGACAACCAACGTCAGGCTACCAAGGATGCCGGTATCATTGCCGGTCTCAACGTCCTTCGAATTGTCAACGAGCCCACCGCCGCCGCTATCGCCTACGGTCTGGACAAGACTGATGGTGAGCGCCAGATCATTGTCTACGATCTTGGTGGTGGTACCTTCGATGTCTCCCTCCTCTCCATTGACAACGGTGTCTTCGAGGTTCTGGCTACTGCCGGTGACACTCACCTTGGTGGTGAGGACTTTGACCAGCGTGTCATCAACTACCTGGCCAAGGCCTACAACAAGAAGAACAGCGTTGATATCTCCAAGGACCTCAAGGCCATGGGTAAGCTCAAGCGTGAGGCCGAAAAGGCCAAGCGAACTCTGTCTTCCCAGATGAGCACCCGTATCGAGATTGAGGCTTTCTTCGAGGGCAACGACTTCTCTGAGACTCTTACCCGAGCCAAGTTCGAGGAGCTCAACATGGATCTCTTCAAGAAGACTCTCAAGCCTGTTGAGCAGGTTCTCAAGGACGCTAACGTTAAGAAGAGCGAAGTTGATGACATTGTTCTCGTTGGTGGTTCCACTCGTATCCCCAAGGTTCAGTCTTTGATTGAGGAGTACTTTGGTGGCAAGAAGGCTTCCAAGGGTATCAACCCCGATGAGGCTGTTGCTTTCGGTGCCGCTGTTCAGGCTGGTGTTCTTTCCGGTGAGGAGGGTACTGAGGAGATCGTCCTCATGGACGTCAACCCCCTGACTCTCGGTATCGAGACCACCGGTGGAGTTATGACCAAGCTCATTCCCCGCAACACTCCCATCCCCACTCGCAAGAGCCAGATCTTCTCGACTGCTGCTGATAACCAGCCCGTTGTCCTGATCCAGGTCTTCGAGGGTGAGCGTTCCATGACCAAGGACAACAACATCCTTGGCAAGTTTGAGCTTACCGGCATTCCCCCTGCTCCCCGTGGTGTTCCTCAGATCGAGGTCTCCTTCGAGCTGGATGCCAACGGTATTCTGAAGGTCTCTGCCCACGACAAGGGCACCGGCAAGCAGGAGTCCATCACCATCACCAACGACAAGGGCCGTCTCACCCAGGAGGAGATTGACCGCATGGTCGCTGAGGCTGAGAAGTTCGCTGAGGAGGACAAGGCTACCCGTGAGCGCATTGAGGCCCGTAACGGTCTTGAGAACTACGCTTTCAACCTGAAGAACCAGGTCAACGACGAGGAGGGTCTTGGTGGCAAGATTGACGAGGAGGACAAGGAGACTGTAAGTTGAAATCCACCCATTTCTGCGATGAAGCGAACATTTTACTAATTTGTATCAAATAGATTCTTGACGCTGTCAAGGAGGCTACTGAGTGGCTCGAGGAGAACGGCGCCGACGCCACCACCGAGGACTTTGAGGAGCAGAAGGAGAAGCTGTCCAACGTCGCCTACCCCATCACCTCCAAGATGTACCAGGGTGCTGGTGGCGAGGACGATGGCGACTTCCATGACGAACTGTAAAAAAAATGCATAGATGTTTTATTATCTAGAGGAACCAAAGAAGTTCCCCGGTGTTAATCGTCGGTTATGACGCGGATATGTTTTTAGTCTTATTAAACCTGAATGCAACTCTGCAACTGTACAGTAGATGCATAGATTGAAGTTTGAATTTGATACCTACCTAACGAATGTATGCTTGTGATGGATGAATTTGCCGTAAGTTCTTCGTGTTTCATCAGTGCCAAGGTGTTGCTTTAGCATGAGTAATATCTATGTATTTGCTTTAGGGAAGCTAATGGCTCTAGATGTTTACCATAAGTACCTCCGTACAGAACTCAATAGTAATGGCTGCACGCTTTCGTTCATAGGGGCTTCAAAGATGACAAGTTCTCGACCAAACTCATTAGTCTTATCACGAGAAGTAATGGCTAGGTATTGATTACTATGACGAGCATAGTTGATTCAAAATAGGCTGCTGGACCATATATTGTTAGTTTTTTCAACTTCTGCAGCACTGCGATCTTCTGTGCTCGCACCAAGTGCAGTATCCGTAGACTGAGGCTGCCAGGTGGCTCGCAGCTCGATGTGGTTCTATATCGCCTGTGTTCGGAGACCACTCAATCCAACACATGAAACAGGAGTGCTCTCTAATCAGTTCTCTTTTTACCTGACCTTCTTTCATCGGGATTTCTGATGCATTTGTCGCTTTAGCTGCAAACATATCTTTCCTCCTCAAGATCGATCAGTACAAACGCATCGCATATGCTAAAAGCTATAGACGAGGCTACCGAAACAAGCAGAGGAAGCAAGTATTTTCACCAGATTATCGTTGTGTCTTCAAGCGGTCATTATGGCGGATTCTCCGACTGGCAATAACCAGACATTGGCTTCAGAGGGAGGATCCGTTTCCCGACCAGTGAGTTGAATCTTCTTTTAATTCCTTTGCTCTTTTCTTTCCGTTAGAGATATTACTTGCACAGATTTGCTGAATTTGTACAAAATATCAGAAACCGAAAATCAAGATCTCATTAATCACCACCAGTCAAGCTAGCACCACTGGATTGAAGAACAGCTCGCCCCATGGCGAAGATACCGACGCCATGGAACTCGATGACCGTACGGCGACCTTCCCAAAAGGCCAGTCGGAGGATGGAAATCTTGATAGCCTCGAAGTTACCAAATGTGAGGAAGTAAGAGAAGACGATTCTCAAGAAGAGCTGATTCTGAAACTCTTCGATATGGTTCATGATGTGACGGCGGAGCAGCTGGCACTCAAGCAGCTTCAAATTACAAACACCATCTGCCGCCTCAAAGAACTCCAAGATCAACAGCCACCGAAGGCCGCCTTCAGCCCCACCATAGCAAACAGTTGCCGCGAGCGTCTCGAAGGCACACTTACATATCTAACCTCAGAGGTCTCAACCATCCCTCCAGTCAAATGGACCACCTACAAGAGGAAGCTCGTCAAGTTTTGCGAATCCGAGGCCATTCTTACTATGACCTTCCCTGAGCGTCTCTACAAAGTCGTCGACATCATCTATCTCCCGGAAGAAATGGACGCGATACCAAAGGAAGAATTTGAGAGAATGCACAGCGTGGCGAGGATTTGTGTCGCCGCTGCTCAAGCGCTGGGCCCAGAGAGCGAGAGTGAGGAGGCACTGGCTGAAAAGTGGATTAGTGCAAAGGCGCAAGATCTGGAATTTCTAAAGAAGATGTTTCGTTCGATGAGAGCTATTTACAAGGCTTCTGCGCCTGACCGGACGGAGATGCCTTGGGAGACACAAGCATGAGAACGGGAGAATGGATAAGCCTGCGGGAATGCCCAGAGCTTTTGAGACATCGTTTGGGATTTATTAGCAAAATATGGTGTGTTTTACGTGAAGACATTCGCAATGATATCATTTAGACTCGCTCTAGATAATAAGAGACGTAAAATAAACAAGTTATTCGCATGACACTCGAGCTTCCCAACATACTAGTCCTCTAAGCCGTTCTTGTAAATTAAGGCATCACGTGATAGCGCGGTTCAGCTCGCATCGAAAAGACGCGCCGTCGCGGTAATGGATTACGACATCGAGCCAGCTTTTCCACAAGGTGGCTTTAAGAAAAGGGAGACTGAGATTGCCCCTTCAATAAATTTCACTTCGTCATTGGAGCTTCAAGTCCCAGATTGTGACTCTTTAATTGCATAAAAAATGCCTGCTGCTAAGCGATCAGCTCCCATTCAAGAAGAGTCGGCCGGCACGCGCCGGCGCTCCGGCCGCTTGTCTAGCACGCAGCTGAAGAGCGTATACTTTGAAAGCGAAGATGAGAGTGAAGAACAAGTTGCTGGACGCAAGAAGAGAGCACTTTTGACCAAAAAGCGGGGTAGGAAAGCAGCGGATGAATCTGATGAGGAAGAAGAAGAGTTCAAAGAAGATTCAGAGGAAGAGTCGGAAGTGCAGCCCAAGAAGAAATCCCGGGGACGGCCTTCAAAGAAAGCCAAAGAAGAGTCTGATGAGGATCAATATCATACTCCGAATGAGGATGAGGATGAGAAAGACAATGAAGAAGAAGAAGACGACGACGACGATGATGATGGACCACGAAAGGTTACAATCATTCCTTTAGAGAAGCTACGAGATACGGGAGGCGTTCCGTATGAAGACCACTATGTGCATAAGAATACGATGCTGTTTTTGAAAGACCTAAAGGCAAACAACAAGCGATCGTGGTTGAAATGTGAGTAGACAAACGATCACTATCCTTGATACTGAAATTCAATGCTAATTGGCCACTCTACATAGCACATGATGGAGAGTACCGAAGAGCACTAAAAGACTGGCAGTCATTTGTCGATGCGACCACACAGACACTCATCGAGGTTGATGAAACGATACCAGAACTTCCCGCAAAAGATGTCATTTTCCGCATCCATCGTGACATTCGCTTCAGCAAAGACCCCACGCCGTACAAGGTACGCAATTCTTCCCATTTAACACCAAACTCTATTAATGCAGCTCCTTTTGAAATGCAGGCTCACTTCTCCGCTGCTTGGTCCCGCACAGGCAAAAAAGGTCCTTACGCGGTATATTACATCCACTGCGAGCCCAAGGCCGCCTTCATAGGTGGTGGGCTGTGGCATCCCGAGGCGGCATATATAGCCAAGCTGCGGGCGAGCATCGACGAAAGGCCGAGGAGATGGCGACGGGCTTTCAGCGATCCGCACTTGAAGAGGGTGTTTTTCCCGGCGGTCAAGGAAAAGGATGGGGTGGAGGGTGTGGTAAAAGCCTTCGTGGCGCGGAATCAAGACAATGCGCTCAAGAAGAGGCCAATGGTATGTTTTTTTTGCGTCGCTTAATTTGCATGGGCTACGTTATTCTTGACTATCACGACTTTGCCAAGATAACTGGTCCCCGTAGGCTATTGTTGGCTAACTCGGGGTGATTCAGGGCTACGAAGTCACGCATCGCGATATAGAGCTTTTAAAGCTTCGAAACTTCACCATCGGTACCAAGATTGACGACAGTGTCCTGAGCAGTGACGATGCACAGGCCAAAATCAAAGAGACTATGAGGGGTCTCTCAAACTTTGTATGTCTCCTTAATGCTGGCGGCTACATTAAGCTGTCATTTCATTGCATCCATTTCGCATCTACATGCTGACTGTGGCGTACGATAGATCACTTTTCTCAATAGCGTCGTGATGCCTGATCCTAATCTCGACGACGAGGAGAGCGATGAAGAAGATGGTGAGAATGACGAAGAAGTGCATAGCGATGACGAAGCTAGAGAAGAAGATGATGATGAGGACGAGTAACTGCTCAAAACAGTGTCTTGACTTCAATATTTGCGGATAACTCGGAAACATACGTGTTCATATGCAAGGGCGATTTTCATGCATGTGCGTCTTTTGAGGGCATTTGGATATGTGGCCCAATCCCACAGGTTATATATATGCAAGCGAGCAATTTACTCATCTCCGCGCTTTGCTTCATCATAAGTCTTACCGGCTGGGTGTCTATTCAATGCAAGGGAACTGTCTCTCTCACGGGTTTCTCATTTCGAATCGAAGCCTTGTATGGTGCAACGTCGGAGTCGGTGGAAAGCTGCGTTCTAATGATGCACGTCAGCAACTAATACGCCAATCGCACAGGATCTCTCACCCCCAAAAGCAGCAGGCAATATCGCGAACAATTGCAAAGCGAGAGCCGCCCAGCGGGGGTTTCTGAAAACCTCGAATCAGACGAGATTCCACTTATAAGCTGAAAGGAAGAGAAATCAGGCCATACCACCCCAGCATTGCCACAATAGATACACCGAAACCGCTCGCCAAACGGGCCGTATTGCTACTACTAGTAGTAAGTAGTAGAACTAGAACGGCTATATATATAAAGAGCTGCAGAGCAACCCCGGAATAGCTTTAGCCAGAAGCCAACGCCCCCGCCCCCCGCTTCCCCAAGATCGATCGCTTAAGTCTCCGCATCTCGGGCTGGGATCATCCAAGGTTGGCTTGCCAAGGGACTTCATAGGACATTAGCCGCCCATGCCAATTCGTTGGTGTGCTTCCTGCCATCTGCTTCCGCATGTGTGCCTTACCCTTTCGTGGGGGGAGTGTCAAAGATAGCAATACCAAATCGTATAACATAACAGAGTTGCCTTTGGGTACCGTAGACGGGCGAATGGCCTATTAGATGGTGCGGCCAAACATTCATTATGCCGATCATCCATTGCCCGAAGGTTAGTCAACCCATGCATACTTGCAAGGTCGCATCTGCATCTCTGAATGGGCGCATAGATACACCGCTCGTCTCAATTTGATGCAAGCCACGCCAGGCCCGTGGAGACCAGGATTGGAGCGTTGGTTATCTGTTAGTTGTGACTATGACTGTGCGCGCGTGGCGTTTCGCAGCATGAAATGCCACCGTCGAAAGCTTACTGAGGGGTCGCCCAGCGTCGCGAAACGTCATATAAGACGTCCTCGGATTCTTCTCATTCCAACACCTATTAGCGCTTAATTTAAGTTCTACTGCGCATAGAATATCCATCTTTCCACTGGCATACCTTTCTAAGTCAATATTCTCTTTAAAAGTTTTTATACTTGCTGTCTGTTGTGTGGCAGCTGAAATCTTACGAAACCTGATACACAAAGTAAGATGGCTCCAATGGCGACGAGCGTTAGTACTACCAACAACATTGGCGGTAATCGACCTCGTATTCTCATCCCCGAGAAAATTTCCCCAGATGGCCTGGCAATGCTTGAGCCGCATTTTGATGTGGACGTCAAGTTGGGCCTGACCCATGCCGAGCTCATCGCTCAGATCCCAACCTATCATGGTTTAATTGTTCGATCTGAAACCAAGGTAACAGAGGAGGTCTTGCTCGCCGGAAGGAAGCTTCGCGTGGTGGCGAGAGCAGGCGTTGGTGTTGATAATATCAATGTGCCAACGGCAACGTCCCGGGGCATCATTGTCGTCAATTCGCCCTCTGGAAATATCCTCGCTGCCGCAGAGCATACGATAGCTCTGCTTCTCGCCACTGCTAGAAACGTTGGCAGAGCAGATGGAAGTTTAAAACAAGGAGGCTGGGAACGAAGCAAACTAGTTGGTATCGAAGTGGGACGAAAAGTTCTCGGTATCGTTGGACTGGGCAAAGTTGGCATGAATGTTGCACGAATGGCAAAGGGTCTCGGCATGAAAGTTGTAGCTGTCGACCCGTATGCCAACCCAGATATGGCACGCCAGGCGGGAGTTGACTTGGTGTCTGACCTGAAGGAAATTCTTCCTATTGTGGATTTTCTAACTATCCATACCCCCTTGCTAGCGACGACGCTGGACCTTGTTGGCGAAGCAGAGTTCAAGAGCATGAAGAAGACGGCCCGAGTGCTTAATGTCGCTCGCGGCGGAGTATACAACGAGGCTGCATTGGTGAAAGCTCTTGATGAAGGATGGATTGCCGGAGCAGGAATTGATGTTTTCACTTCAGAGCCTCCCAAGGCAGACACAGCTGCTGGCCAGATCGCCAAGCATCCCAAAGTAGTGGCCACTCCTCATTTGGGAGCCTCTACCGTCGAGGCACAGGAAAACGTTTCAATAGATGTATGTACGCAAGTGCTTGAAATCTTGCGAGGTGGCCTTCCCACCAGCGCCGTCAACGCGCCAATCATTCTGCCCGAGGAGTATCGCAAGGTGCAGCCGTTTGTGCAACTTGTTGAGAAGATGGGACGTCTTTACTCTCAGCACTTCGTCAGGAACAAGGGAGGATTAGTTGGTGGACGCAAATTCGAGCTGATCTATCATGGCGATCTAGCAGGAATGTCCAACACGAAACCGCTGTATGCCGCGCTCGTCAAGGGGCTGGTTGCCTCATTCAGCGAGTCCCACGTTAATATTGTCAACGCAACAATGATTGCCAAAGAAAAAGGCATCATAATCAGCGAGACGCACTCGCACCAGCCGGGCGATTTGTCATATGCAAACCTGGTTACGCTCAAGGCACACGCAGACGACGGCAGCGGCGAGCAAGTGATCCAGGGGTACGCATCAGACAAGCGGCTGTACATCTCCAAGCTGGATCGTTTCAACGCAACCTTCACTCCAGAGGGGACAATGATTTTTCTGCACAATTATGACGAGCCGGGCAAGATTGGAGGCGTCGGGATGGTGCTGGGATCTCATGGAATCAACATCCGATTCATGCAAGTCGCGAGTCTGGACGAGGAGTCGAAGCAAGGTGCCCCTGATGCTGTGAAGCCAGGAAACGAGGCTTTGATGATTTTGGGCATAGATAGGCCAGTAGATGAAGAGGTCATGGAGGGACTGCGCCGGTCTGAAGGAGTTCTGGATGTGGTCTTAGTCCAGCTTTAAAATGGAAGATCTTATCGATTAAGCTGGTGCGCGGGAGGTGGTCATAGCTTGTGATTTATTAGGCGAAGCAAGGACATTGAATAACATACAGCAGCCAGGCGTCGGCTTACTGGTCAACTGGATCACATACATCTTAGCGCATTAAGCTTAAATGTTGACTTTGCTGATACAATGTTTCAATTGATTAGTTGAACCAGATAATTCAAGCTGCAGTGGACAATTGTCTTATACGTCTACCTACCTAAGTAACGCTTAGCATGTACTGCCGAGCTACCGAAGCGTGGGGCCGCTTTTGGCGCAGGAACAAGCAATCGTCGTCATCGCAGCGCTTGTGCCAGCAGAAAGAGGCCGCTAGTCTCCAGCGGCCCACGGGGCTTGAAAGCTTCCCTGCCTTGCGAAGCTTCGAGCCGAAGTTTCAACTTTCCTTTCTTCCCTTTTCTCTCCTCCACAGGTCTCAACCTGCACGGTTGCGGAACCCCAGGTCCATCTATTTCGGTTCGAACAGACCTCAGTCTCTTATTTTCTCATTGCTGCATTCTTCATCAGCACTTGTCTCGCTCTTCCTACGATCCGGACAATTCGAGCTTTGGCAGCGACCGTCAGCAGCTAGCCGGGACTGCGGGCCTTCTCATCGCAGGGAACGTGCATCGCCCTGCTCTTTATCCGCCGGCCGCCATTTCTCTCTCCGACAGTGACGAACGCATTACCGACACATCGTTTCTCCAACGCCTGTAGCGGCACGATTGAAGCCACCCAACTCGAAATCTGGCGATGAACACGAGAGCCGCACCGGGAGGCCTCGCCAGCTTCCGCCCTGCGGTGCTGGGCTTGGGGCGAGTATTCGGCCTCTGCTTTACGGCGGTTTCGGCGGCGCCTGTATCGTCGCAAGAGCGTCATGGGGAGCACACAGACACCCCCATATGGGTGCTGGCTGTCGCGTCGATGACGCTTGTCTTGCTGGGCGGTGCATTTGCCGGCTTGACCATCGCGTACGTGACTGACCTCAAATCTTGGCAACCGTGACACGGGTGACTGACACTGTAGCAGATTGATGGGCCAAGACTCCATCTACCTCCAGGTCGTCTCTGGCGATCCTACCGAGCCGCAACACAAGAACGCGGCGCGAGTCCTTCGGCTTCTCAACAGGGGAAAACATTGGGTGCTGGTTACCTTGCTACTCGCCAATGTCATTGTCAACGAATCCCTCCCCGTGGTACTGGACCGCTTTTTGGGCGGTGGTGTTGCCGCCATCATAGGCAGTACAATCCTTATCGGTGAGCACTTGTAACCTCCCTGTTTTCCACTTGTTTGCTTGCTCTTATCGCGTCGGCCGACTCTTCCATACTAATCCCGAATGCAGTCATTTTCGGCGAAATCGTGCCCCAGTCTGTGTGTGTGCGATTTGGCCTGCCGATTGGTGGAACCATGTCCACGCCCGTCTTAATCCTCATGTACCTCTTAGGTCCGGTAGCCTGGCCGACTGCCAAGCTTCTCGATTGGATTTTGGGAGAGGACCACGGTACGGTATACAAAAAGAGTGGTCTCAAAACGCTTGTGACTCTGCACAAGTCTCTTGGCGAAGTGTCGGAGCGTTTGAACCAAGATGAGGTCACCATCATCACCGCCGTTCTAGATCTTAAGGACAAGCCCGTATCGGAAGTCATGACTCCCATGGACGACGTGTTTACGCTTGCAGAGGACCATATCTTGGATGAGGACACTATGGATACGATTCTTTCTTCTGGATACTCGCGAATTCCAATCTACCGCTCAGGCAACCCAACCGATTTCGTGGGAATGCTTCTTGTCAAGACCCTCATCACGTACGATCCCGAAGACCGCATTCCGGTGAGGGAAGTGCAACTGGGAGCTGTTGTAGAGACACGGCCTGAGACGAGCTGCCTGGATATCATCAACTTCTTCCAAGAGGGAAAATCTCACATGGTGTTGGTCTCCGAGTTTCCTGGATCCAATCACGGAGCTCTTGGCGTGGTTACCTTGGAGGATGTCATTGAAGAGCTTATCGGAGAGTGAGTGCTGGAGTTTCTAATTTGTGGTCCCCATCAGATATAAAATCTTCCGAGCATGCTATGCTATCTGTTACTAATGCGAGGCATATAGGGAAATTGTCGACGAATCAGACGTCTATGTCGACGTACACAAAGCTATCCGACGTCTTACTCCTGCTCCTCGAGTGCACCGTAGGCACAGTGACAATCCAGGCGCAGGAGTGGCGGTAAGGAAGACGCCGGACCTTGTGGCTAACAACCACAAACCTTCGGAAGGTCAGACCCTTGACGTCGGCTCTTATAAGAGTGACTCAGGTCACCTTGAGCGCCCTCCCAAGACAGCTGTGTTCATGAAGCGCCAACATTCAGCAGGTCCTGACGGCCGCATGGGAAAGAGTACGGTGCCTGTCAAAGCCTCGCTTGATGAGATGCGACAGCAACTCCGGCTCGGACCCGCGAACCGCGCGGCAAACCCTCGGAGCAGCACAAGAGGAAGCGTATTCAAGATTAAACAGGGCTTGGGGACGGTGGTAATAGCGACAGTAGACGAGCCTGCAAAGCCGGTCAATGGCGAAGCAGCGGGCGCAGACGAGCACACCGAAACAACGCCGCTATTGGGCAAAGACCACAATGGAACAAGATAGCGATGGCAATGTGAAATACTACTTCAAAAATTTGTGTGGCGACGGCGAGAGCAATAAAAACAAGTAGCGAATGATGGAGTGCAAATGCTACTGTGGATTAATGCTTCGAAAAAGAAATTGAGTGGCTAGGACACGAGACTCAATTCATGTATCTTGCTTTTACTTAATTTGCTAGCGTTTTCAAGGGCCGCGGAATTTGGTCCCATGGGCTTTCCCCTTGTATCAATTCTTTCCATGTCGTTGATTTTCTCTATTCCCCTGCCTTCTTTATACTATTATTCTATCACTGTCGAATGTCTCATTTTCCCATCTCTAATCATACCAAATAGCATTCATGCCAAATCCAGGCTCTGGAACCCGCACTCTCGCAACCCGCGCCAAGAATTCGTCCTGCCACCGATATATTTCCAACCATCCCTCTTGATCGTCCGTAACGGCAACCCACTCGTCGGTCCAATCGCTCGGCGCCACGGCATTGCTGTGCCCGCCGCTCGTGGGTGTCGGATTCAGGCAGATCTGGCGCTCAATGACACCTTCATCAGACAGCTTGAAGGCGGCAATGTAGCCGGTGAGATCGAAGCTGTTGGCACGAGAAGAGGCGAAGAGATACCTGCCTGAGTATGAGAGAGCGCACACGTCGGCGCGGTACTGGGTCCAGCGATTGGGAATGCCTGGCGGGATGAGGGGGAAATGGCGGTGCGTGAAAACGGGCAGGTGAGTCGCGGGATCGATGAGGTATTCGCAGATGCGGTTCCCCTTTTCCATGAGGGCGTAGAGATAGTTGCCCGACGGGTGGATTGAGACCCATCGCGGGTGGTCGCGCGGATCTGGACAGTCGACGGCGCCAACGAGCTCGAGCTCAGGAGACTCGGGCTGCCGCTTCTTGTGGACCCAGAGCTTGTTGGCCGTGAGATCGGCTGAGTAGAGGTACGTCTCGGTCGGGTCAAAGACCATGCCATGAATGCCGGTGTTGGGCTGGTACTCGTAGTTCTGGATGTTGTTTACTAGGGCGCCGGATGAATCGTCCGTAGAAAAGACAGAACCGTGACCGGCGTGTTTGTAAAAGGGGTTGCAGTAGACTGCATAGGGGGGCTTTTTGGCGGCGAGGAGGAAGATGGCGCGGGTGTTTGTTTCGGGGGAGGCGGCTTGGGCTGTGATGAAGATTTAGAATTAGATTCATCGAATGCGACAGGTGTATTGTTGACATGGCAGAGACGTACGATCGTGAAGCATTGGGTGAGAGACTTGGGGGACGATTTCTGTGGGCGAGTTAACCTTGAAGCTGGACCACTTCTTCATGGCAGCTCCGTAGATGGCTTTTTTCTCATGCTTTTGAAAAGTGAATATATTAGTATTGGCCCATGTTTTATGAACTTTCTAGTCTTTTAGAGCTGCGCTTCTGTACTTACATCAAATGTCATCCATGAGATGGGCTCGTCGTGCGCAATCTCGGTGCGCTTGACAAGCTTGAGCGTGAGCGCCTCATCGTCAAAAGCAAAGGTGAAGATGGCGCCGGGCGGCGTCCACGTGCCGACCATGAGATGATGAACCCCCATTTTCGAGGAGAGTTTAGGCTTCTCACCAAGTTCGCTGTTCGTGCGTCGTGATAGTTGTCGCAACTGTCGTCCGCGAACGTGGTTACTGGTGGTTGGTGTGAGCACCTTCGAACGAACCGCTGTTGCTAGCCGGTTCAAACTCATGTAAAGCAGAGATCATACGATGAAAACAAAGTGAAGATGATTGATTAGAAAAGCTTGGCTTCGTTCGCGACGCGACAGCACGCGCAGTGATGTAACAAGCTTCAAGGTAGAATTCAATAAACTACATCATAGCAAACTTCAAATCACCTAGGATATTCCTTTATCCCCCTGTCGACTGCATCCCCCAAAGTCTCGAATCGTGCTAAAAACTTCCCGATACTAGTACCGCTCTCTATGTGTTGCCTCAAATTAGCGCCGCTATATCCGGAGACCCTACAATAGTATTGAGAAGCAGGAAATAACTCGCCATTTGTTTGCCGCTCGTTAGACCGGGATTCAAACCGCATACTGAAACGATACAGAATCGCGGGGCAACAAAAAAAAAAAAGACATCACGTCAACGTGCTAAGGAGAAAAGAGCTCGCTTCGCTCGCCTAGTGTGGGGTTCCGGGGGCTGGCGGGGGGCCCGTAGGCGCTAAAGAGATGGAAATGAGGGGCTTCCCGGCCGGTTTGTAGATTCGGTAATTGGGACTGGAGAAGTAACGTGAGACCTTGGGGACTGATGGCTGCAGTTTCGGGTAGTTAATGGCTTGTATCCGCTGGGATGCGGCGGGAGGGCCATCCGGGGAGTTGATGCTGCAGATACTCAATGTTGTTATGATATTTACTGCTGCTTCATAGTCAAATATTATTATCTTCACCAGATGTTGAGGCAAATGAAACCATTTACAAATACAAGCGTGATGTCAGTAATGAATGTAGCCAGCTTATCAAATCAATGCCCAACTGTTGCTGCATCTGCGAGCACTACCGCTGTATTGTAGCAGCTGTGTCTGCCCCGGCGCGGCTTTTCCGGGGGCCGTTGGCATCGCCGCACAGCACCGCACAGCAGCAGCACAGCAGTCCCGACTCCAGCTCCCGGACCTCGTTTCCGCGACCCCAGGTGGCTAAAAAATACTCCCCCATGTGCCGGTGGCTTCATGGCCCATCGCCTGTTTTCCCCACACTTTTCCCCTTTGACCACTGACCACGAGGCTATTTTGTCTGACAGCAGTTTCTTTACCCGCCATGCAGCTATGCATGCACAAGTCAGATCCTGATATAACGTGCGGGTGGAGGATGGCCGCCTGAATTATCTTTTTTTATATATATCTCAACGTCCCACCATCTTCTATCCTTCATTCATACTCCATTCTTCATTGCATTCTTACTTCTCTGTTACTCTTCCTTCCTCTCGCATCCATACAATTCTAGTACCTAGTTTCATACATTGATAGATACCACCAGCAAAAGTCCCAGTCTCGTTTTCTCGATAATCACACACCAAAGTCTCTAAACACCAACCACACAACACATACACAAAATGGCTACCAACGGTACCACCAACGGCACCGCCAATGGCGCCTCGACCCGCTTCGACCCTACCTTCACCAAGCGCGTCATCGAGACCATGGGCCCCAATATGACTCCCCGTAACCGCCAGGTCATGAGCGCTCTGTTAACTCACCTGCACGATTTTGCCCGCGAGGTTGAGCTTACCGTGGACGAGTGGATGACGGGCGTGCACTTTATCAACGCCGTGGGCCAGATCTCAACCAAGACCCGAAATGAGGCCCACCGAGTCTCTGATGTGCTCGGCTTGGAATCGTATGTCACTCATCCTACCTTTTCCCCATTTCTCTTATAGCACCCTTTGACTGACACGCCACTTTAGCCTCGTTGATGAGATCGCCAACAAGATTGTCGCTGAGGGCGACATTGATCCTACCTCATCATCCATCCTGGGACCCTTCTGGTCGCCCAACGCCCCCTTCCGCGAAAACGGCGGCTCCATCATTCAGGACCCCAACCCTGAGGGTCGCGTTGCCCTGATGCACGGCACCATCACGGATTTGCTCACCGGCAAGCCCATCCCCAACGCCGTCTTCGACATCTGGCAGGCCAGCGCCAACGGCAAATACGACTTCCAGGACCCCGAGAACCAGAGCCCCAACAATCTGCGCGGCAAGTTCAGGGCCGACGAGAACGGCAAATACTGGTTCTACTGCTATCACCCTACTGCCTACTCTCTGCCTACCGATGGCCCTTCGTATAAGCTGCTGACGCTGATGGATCGCCACCCTATGCGCCCTGCTCACATTCACATAATGGTGAGTTTGTTCACATATGCAAAATTCAAGAAAAGCAAGCATTGCTAATAAGATATTTTAATAGGTCACTCACCCCGAATACAAGGGATGCACAACCCAGCTCTACCCCAAGGATGACCCCTGGTTGGCCACTGACACCGTCTTCGCTGTCAAGGATGACCTCATTATCGACTTCAAGCCCCTCAAGGGCGACGACAAGGCCACTCTGGATTTGGAGTACAATGTCGTTTTGGCGCCCAAGGGATACAAGGGCAAGCAGTTTTAAAAATAAAAAAAAAAATAAAAAAAAATAAAAATAGAGAAATGAAAACATGGGCTGCAGCGGTATTTGGCTTATCACATGTGTTTTCATATATAATTTGGATGGAGGTTAGATTGACGAGATGGGAAAAATTCTCCTTTGATTGTATTATCAGCTAGCTTTGCATATATGTATTGTATCATTTACTATTTCAAATAGTATATACCATTTTTTATACCATCTTTTATATGGGGAAACATTACGCGGAATAGCTACATGTACCTAGCACACTCCTCATTGCTTGCATTTACGATTACTTACATGCAGTATGCAGCATGTATGAGCTGCGTAGGCACGCGCAGAGAGCATGGATTCAGGGTCCAAAACTAAATTGGGGGGCGATCTCCCGAGCTATACAGTTGACAGGGGTCCCACTGACGTTAGATTGTGTTGGATTGGTGGCCAAACAGCTTCCATGCTGGTTGTACACCCGTAACAATCTTCTTGTCGTTACTTCTGTATGAGATCAATTTGCGGTTACGGACAGCCCTATCGATACGTGTATATTGTTTTGGGCCAACTGCCGAGTCTAAAGCAATGACATTTCAATATTGAGTTCTTCAATTTTCATGGGTGCTAGGCGTTTCTAAAGAGACCTGATTTGGGCAGAGTTATTAGTACCTTATGTTGTTAGTCTTTACTTCAAGTTTTTTTCTTTCAGAGTTGCCAAATTCTATAACAAATACATCTCTTATTCGATTCGAGGAGTTGCTTGCTCCAATGGCCAGTACGCCCATCCATAGCGCAAAAGTGGCTTTGACTAGCTCGCGTGATCAATGTAAACAGCGAATGTAATGTTCTACGATATCAAATTCTTTGGATAAAGGCAATTGGTTGGCAGCTCGACATGCGCCAGTCGCTTGTCAGTCGGGTATCCTTCTATCCGCATCTTCGGCGACGCTAGGAAAGCGAGCAGAGGTTACCTGCACGCTCGCCACATCTCCATTGCCATGATGAAGAAGACTGACGTCCATCATGCGTGCCGTATTATTGACCTATGAGATGCAATAAGTGATTTTTAGTCTTAGACTTCAAGTACAGATTGTCTCTTTTTTTTTTTAAAAAAAAAAAAAAAGAGAAAAAAAAAAAACCTCCTCAAGGCGCTATGATACTACTGAGTTGCAATGAAGGGCAGCATAAAAGAACATAGGCAAATTAAAATCCCGAATCGAAGCCCAGGCATTCACAGCCTCTCCTGAAAAGGTATATAGAAGTAGATGTCTTTGCGCGCTATCGCGCTAGCTTCCTTTTCCCTCCTCGTTTATCTATCCACGTTATGGCGTTGTGGCAATAACAATGATAAAAGGTTATGGCTCAAGTCTACGAAACAATACGGAAATTAATCTACAACCGATTTATTAAAAAAAAAAAAAAAAAAAAAAAAAAAAAAAAAAACCCACGGGTAGTCAATTTGGTTGGAATACTGAAAAGCCGGGGTGCAGATTAAAATGCCCGGTTTAGTAAAATGGGCGACGGGGGAATTTGGGTTGGTTTTTTGA